>JBBHKE010000281.1:153389-220841 GCA_037447655.1 Zygnema cylindricum | reverse complement strand
TCTCTCTCTCTCTCTCTCTCTCTCTCTCTCTCTCTCTCTCTCTCTCTCTCTCTCTCTCTCTCTCTCTCTCTCTCCCTCTCTCTCTCTCTCTCTCTCTCTTTCTCTCTCTCTCTCTCTCTCTCTCTTTGTCTGTCTTTGATAGTGACTGCATTCCAATGAGACAGGAAAGTGGGTTAGGGAACATATCAAGAGGGGGAAGGAATGAGAGGAAGAAGGAATAGGAGAGTTTACTTAGGAGGAGGGGAAGGGGAGATAAGGTTTTGAGGGAGGGTATGAAAATAAATGGCGTGATAGTTTTACACAGTTATATAATCCAGTGCGCACCCAACTTTTAAACATATGACATCTAACAGAACGAAACTTAGCCTGTATGAACCACTAAGTAGAAAACATTGGGAGAGGCATAACACCAAACCAATACATTAGACAGGTTTAGGTAGCTTGAGGAATGTAATTATAGTCCAGGGGCCACAAGGCGTGAGCAGAAGTGAACCCTGATTGGAATTACAAATGTTCCTACAAACTAATTTTAATAAAGTTGCATTCTCCATCTATGTTCTATGATAAGTTTCCTCATAAAGAATGTACAAAGACTTGTGAAATAAAGTTGATGCTCTTCTATGAATCTTGAGAGTGTTTTGAGTCTGAGAGTGACCTGCATGACATTTCCATGAGATGAAAGTTCTAAGTGCCTTGATGCACTTTATGTCTTTCTATGTGTCATCCTGTCATAAAATAAATGACTAATGTTCATATCAGGTGTTGCCGTTTTGTGGTTTTCCACCACAATATGTCGCTCCTCTATTTTGACACAATCTGTACATAAAATAAAGGTTGGCAAAAACGTCGTCAGATTCCGTACACTTTGATTCGTCGTGTCACGTTAGAAATATGCAAATCGGTATAGTCCACTGGTACAAATGAATCGCTAAAGATCACACAAAACCAACACTCCCACTTGATGTTTCGGCGATGGGTTTGGTATGAAATCGTCCTCGATGCTGTTTCGTCGTAGTCGTCAAAGTACTCGTTCGATATTCCCACAGAATATTTCAGCCGACCAACGTATAGTTAGGTCAGTAGGAAGTCGATACAATTTGTCGCTTCGTCAATTTTGAATGGTACTCGTTCCATACGATATATGATCCCGTGGGGACCACCTATGGTCCAATGATGACCAGTAGAAATTGTAGGGCCAATTAGAGCGCGTCTGGGGCGTTTCATTATTGCGTCGTTGGCGCTCATTTTCGCTGCCAATGGTTGAAACCTGGGAGCACCTGACCTGTCCTCTATCCTCGTTTTACAAGGAGCAAAATCCATTATGTAAATGAAGACTTCATTCTGATCATCGATTTGAATATTCGTCTGACATCCGATTGAGATCGCATTTGCGGTCGCATAATCCCTTTGTTGTTGCTTGAACGACTTCAAAATTTCTGTCGTCCGATTGATCCATTCGCGGTGGCGATATAATTTTGATAATTACCAATGTGCGACAGCAAAATTTGTTGGCGCCTTCGTCACACATCATTAAATGTATAAACTGTACTTTCACCACACATATATTTGTTAGTACTTTCATAATCAGGTTTATTGTGTCATTTGGTTTTATTTTCTAAGCTACTGTTCCTTTTTATTGCAGATTTAACTCCCTTGATTCGTGGTCTTTTAATCTCAGACCCTTCGGTGGTAAAGCGAGCGCCTTCGTTGGAGATTATGAGTTTAGGTTAAGTTATATCTCGTGCTAGACACATCAAACATCTTCTTGGAGTTTCATTCGCTCAGCGTATTTCTCTTGGTGAGTCTTTCATAATTGTATAAATATCACCTCTCACATTTGATAGTATGACTCCCACTGCTACTGCTAGATGCACTATATGTTTTTGAACTGTTTTCTAGTGCTATAATTGTGATGTTTTCCCTTTGATTACCTTCTTGCACTAACTCTTTTCCCTCTTGATTTTTGTAATTATCTTTCTTGCATTTAATGTTCTTTCTCCCTTTGGCCTCCTCTATGTTTCCTCTTCTTAGGTGAACCTGATGGATCTGACCATTTTGACTTCTATCTTGCAGATTGACCTTTATGTCCTATCCGCCTTGGTCCATGCAAACGTTAACTGAGTTTATATGACCGCTTGTAGCCTAATGGCCACCTCTAACATCATTACTCCTCATGCACCTCTGGTTGGTCTCGACTCTTTCAAGTTGGCGAGTCCTCTGACATGTATTAATGAGAGTTTTGAGCTTTTTTCTTTCTGTTATTAAATCTAGTCTACTTGTCTCTAATGTCTTTTCGGGAAACTTGCTTTGCAACTTGTTTTATAATGTGACATTTGACCATCTGTTCAGATTTTCTGACTTCTAATAAAACACTTAACTTGATATTTACCACATCCAGCCTTCCAGTAAGAGTCATTCCGTTGTTTTGTGTTTTACTGACTATTGTTATGGTTTTGTTGCATGGTTTCTTTATGATTGATAGGTTTTTCCATTCACAAACCTTAGAATATTTTTTGTAATCTCATGACGTAGGTGGTGAAGACATAAGCGGTTGGTTCTGTTTTTCATATGCATGGGGCTGTCGGATCTAAAATTCTATGGGTTCCATTTCCCCACAGAAATCGCAGACAAAAAAAGCTTATCTAGGTGGTGCCGACACCAAGTTGATACAAACCCAAATGACTGACACGTTAACAGTCAAAAATCGTATACAACTTCACCCCTATGAAAGAAGACTTTCTGTGTGCTCAGTTTCACCACAGAATGCAAAGCTTGAACATGTGTTTTGGACAGTATTCCCCACTTTGAATTTCCCTTAGAAATTCCGCCACCCTGGCAAGATGAAACTCTGACCAACTACACCCTTGTGTAGCTTGGATTCTCTTGAGTCCGCAGCAAAAAGAATCACTGAATTTGCTCCCCTGAGCAGTTAGTTATGGCTGGCCGAAGATGGCCTATAAATACAAAAGGTCACCTAGAGAGAGGCGCCTCAAACACGCGAAGTCCCTTAACTCATTCTCACAACTTTTCACTACACTACCCTAGGCCAATCAAAAAGAGTGTATGGTTCAAGAAGGTACAGTGGCCGATTGTACTTCTTGTACGACCATTGTACAATATGGCCTTTTGGTTGACACTTGTTAACTTGGGAGCCATCGTTCCTCATCCCATCTTTTCCGGCGTCCAATGATGTGGCGCCACGTGGCACAGCACGCCGCTATGTCCGAAAGCCGCCAAAGATTCATTCAGGTTTGGCGGGGGCGACGTCGTCCGTTTGATCATATATTTTACACGGTTAGATTCGCGTCTAGAGCCCTGTTTGACTATTGATGCCGTTTTGTCAAATTTGGTTTGTTTTAGTGAAAGTGTCATGCCGCACCGTATTGTTGCATGCACGCACAATATTTAGCTGGCACGCGCAATATTCTTTGCGTGCGTACGATATCATACAGGCACGCACGATTTCCGCAAGCACGCATGGTTTTTAGTCGCATGTTTGAGTTTTAGTAGTTTCATTAGTACAATATTGTCGATTCACTTATTTGTGACGTGTACGCGATTCGCGTCCACGTTTCGTTGAAAAGTACTAATTTCGTGCGATACTTTTCATTTCGTGCGCAGGCATTTCGATTTCGAGTATTTCGTGCCGTATGCTTCGTTTCGTGCATATGCACACGATTTCGAAGTATGGAGGCGGAGTATCGTTTGGAGGCGAATCGAGATTTCCGGGCGATGCTTCGATACATTTTATATATTTAAGTCGCAAACCCATGAAGGTTCGCGTGTACATGTAGATAGGGAGGGTTTTTAACCTCGGACTGCCGATTTTGTTAGATGTACGACAGACGATGTTGGCTGCCTATTGGCCAACATCTTAATTAGTTTCATGCATGTAAACTAGGCTAGAAGTAGGCTAGTTTCGCTTAGGCCTATCGTAGCTCCTACTTACGCTAATTCTCAGACTTATAGAATTTTAGCTTTTGGACAAGAATTTTCGCTTAGCGGCGGAGCTTTCTCTTGCTCTCTCTCTCACTAATTGCTCATGCTTTCTATTTGTTATTGCTAGCTAGCTATAAAGGCTAGATAGGTTACGAATATTTTCCCTTGTATTCCTGCCCATGTTTTTAATCCACACGGCCTAAGGCCACGTCTGGAAGGTTTCCCTCCAGACTTGATCTTTTGGGTGGAAGTGTGGAATTGGAGATCATGGGGGAGCACATCTGGACCTTGCTGGACCTTGCTGGGCCTTGCTCGGGCAGCTTGACGGTTTGGTTGTGTGTGTGTGTCTTGTTTGTATTTCGGTAGGCTTGGAAGGAGTGTATTTTTGATCGAATTTGGATTTTCACTTTTTCCGGTTGGAATATTTCTTGCTTTGATGTCATAACGAGATAACTCTTATAGGGAATGTGATAAAGACCTGGGAGCCTAGTGGCTACCTCTTGGCTTAGCGTTTTTGTCCAAAAGTAACTAATTATACTAAAAATATAAATTTTATTTATATAAAAAAAAAAACATTTTATTTTTGTTTTCTGCTATTTCTTGCTTTCAATCTTTGTCTCTTATTCTGTTGGCACTCTATTTCTTGGCTGTAGTGTTTAACCTAAATTCTGCAGCAGATTTAGGGTTAATCTGCAGATTTAGGGTTTTGGCTGCAAAATTAGGGCTGCAACAAATTTAGGGTTTATTCCTTTTTATTCTAGTCTTTTAGGTCAGTATACTTCTATTCCTTGGCCGCAGATTTGGAGTTTTGGCCATGTGGAATTAGGGTTTGGCTTTGGAATTAGGGTTGTTCAAGTGGAATTAGGGTTTGCTGCTGGCTTTGGATTATTGTGGTCACAAGTTGTGCTGTACATCTGGAGTTGGAGCAGCCTCAGACTTTATTCCAACCCACTTACCCTATCTATCGTATTTTTGTTCGTGATTTGTTGTTTTTCTTCTATCGGCACCTTCTTTTTTCCTTTTAACTTGTCCTCTAACATTCCACGGTGTACATCTTCACGTTACCAAGAGTCTTGCGAAGGGTCACTTTTGGAGACGTAGCTCGGAGCGGATTTCCGAGCGGATTTTGGAGCGGATCACATTCGGGAGCTCTGCAAAATCCGACTTGCACCAAACAAGTCCTGTTCACTTTTAATACTCACCAGAGTATTAAAGGTATGTGTTAGTAGACGATGCCTTGCGGGTGCACGAGCGTTCCGTTATAGTTTGGACACTCGTTTATGGAGCCGGTAATGATCAGTTTTGATTGAAACCTTTCTAATTGTGCATAGGCATTATTTTTTTTTTCCCTGCATGCTATCTGGCCCTGAGTAGCCTTGAAGTTTTCTTCTAACTATCTGGTGTGGAATTGCTTTCTAGATGTGGTGTGGGTGACATTGCGTAGGCGTTTTTTTGTCTGTGTTGCTTTAGATCTGCACCGAAAGGTGCTTCGATAGTTGCCTGCTTGTTTATAGATTTGGCCCTTCGGCCTTGCCCCTTATTTGCAGGGTACAAGTTTTGGTATTCCAGCTTTTTGCTAGATCTGACCACTAGGTCTTGATAGTGATTGCGTGAGCTGATTGTACAAGTGTGGATTGGTCTAGCACGTGCTGCATCTCCGTTAGGCCGTTCGAAACATTTCACTTTTGTAGTGAAGGTTTTCCCCTTGGTTTTTGCCCACGCATTGGGATAACCTTCCTTATCAATCCGGGTCAACCCGAGGTGGTACATTTTATCGTCCTACGCAATTAGATCCTTCGGATTTTCCCGAATCGTTGACCACACTTGATCCGGTTGCGGATTCCAAGTCGCCGTCAGTGCGGTCTTCTCTGACATCTATGTCATCATTGTCCTCGGTTTCATCTAGGTCATACCTAGAGGGGACCGAGGAAGACTTTCCAGAGGAAACCTTTCCAACTCCTCACACTCGTAGGTTCCCTACGAGCCCCGCTTTGGCACAACCGATGCATCCTCCCTTTTCAACACGGCTTCCTCTTCAAAGGGATCCATGGGTAAGATGTAATTATGCGTTTCCGCATTAAAGGACACCATGTCTTTATCGCATTTCCGGATGTTATACGACACGGAAATGAGGGATCTAGCCTTTAGATATCAAGATAGGTTTGACCTCCGTGTCGCCTTTTCCCTTCTCGGTGAATACCTCCGTTGTTTGGCCCTCAATCTCTACACTCGCAAGAACAGGGATGTTATTGCGATGACAGAGTACGTGGCTCCCTTTGCGGGGTTACCAGAAATCTTCGGCCATGTGGATATCCATATCAGACTTCGAGACCGGCTATATTAGATGCTAACGGGGACGAGTTGTATACAGCTATCCCCGAGGTTCCTCGTGAGTGTGCAGTGGCTGCCCGAGCGGCGGTCCTAGCTAGAGCGGGGGAACAATTCCTTTATGTGACCCTCTCTTAGTCATGTTTGACATCCTCTAAGAGGAGTACCGGATGCAAAATACGGATCTGATCAAAGAGTTGATGAACATCGAGAGTAGGCCAAGTGAAACTACTTCTACCTTGCGAGCTCGGATGGAAACTCCGCGAGAGGCATTTCCGGACCTCATGTCCAATACGAAGGCTGTCCCAAAATTTGCGGGACAGTTTCCAGGTCCATCAAAGAGGTTTATCCAAAACCACCTCAGCTAGATGTATGGACTGAAATTCACCTTTGAGCAAGGGGCTCAATATGCGGTAGAGTATAGGCTCAATATGCGGTAGAGTATGAGATGCAAACATTGTGATGGGACGCCCATGAGTGGTCCAAACCTCCTTTCAGGGAACCGGCTAATCCATCTCCTCCTTCACCTAAAAACCCATGGCCTCCCAATAAGCCGTAGAAAACGCCAGCCATGGAACTCCTCCCGTTAGTCCCAGAAATCGAATGTGTTTCCGATGTGGAAAAACCGGGCACGATGCCTGCATGTGTTCTGACAAGGCGGCCACTTGCACAAAAGGGACATTATGTCTATCGGTGCCACATCAAGGACCCTAATTTCACTTATCAAAATCAAATAAATAACGGCGGAATTCGGGCCCGTTCCGCAAAACCAGTCACTCCACCTAAGGAGACCAAGAAGGAGGAAGCTCCTCCTAATATCTCTCGTAGAGAGAGAGAGAGAAGGCGAGCTTCAAGCCACAATGGCGCCCATGATGGAAAAGCAATTTGCAGCAGTCATGGTGGAAATGAATCCTCAATTTACTGGGATGGCTAGGACTATTGTCCACATGCCGTTGTTGGCCGGGCGAACCCTTCGGGATTCCACCGTCCAACAACGGGTGGCTACATTTGAAAAGGGCTCAGCAGACCATAATTAAGTGGGCAAATTACAAAATTCGCGTGTCCCACTCTTATTTGCAAAAGAGCCTTTGCCTCCCCTACCGGAATCGACTTCTACCATCGCGGACTTCTACTATCGCGGCGGAGGCACTGACCCTATTTGATGGCACTATTCATGAGGCTTATCGGTTGAAGGAGCGATTAAGTATTCTTTCAGCGATGTTGGAGGATGTACCGAAAGCCCTTCCCCTTGTTGATGAGGTCGCAACAGGAGCCGCTTTGAGGGGTGTGCAGTTACACCACAATCTCTCAGCGGTTCAACCAGTTACTACGGTTAAGCGTCGTAATATCGATCTAGATATCAATTTCCTTGATAACTCTCGGGGATCATTCTTAGTGAACGGTGTTCACCTCACTCTTCCTCTCATGGACACCGGGGCCAAACCCGTGATTCTCGGATCCGGATTTGTGCTCAAGCTTGGTCTGACAGGAGACAAGCGACGAAAGCTACCTGCCTTCTTACTTCGGTCGGGACCACGGAGCCGGTCTTCGGAATCACAAAGGACACGCTCATCTTTTGATTTCAAATAGGAACTGAAAATGAGTCCGTTGAATTTCCGTTAGAGCATTGGTCACTAAATGTAACGACTTTGAGTGTTTGGTGGGTCAAGACGTTATATTCCAAATTGGTGGTGGCATGGTCATACACGACCAAACATTCTTTTACAGACGGATTTACTTTCTGGAGCGCAAAATCTGCCTCTGTCTCATTTCTGCCCTCGGACCTTTGCCCACTATGGCTCAATCGGCTACGGCTCTCCCATTATTTTTGGGGAACTTCGTTGGGGAGGAAATTTTCCACTCCCTTTCGTCAGAAGAAATCATACCGGATATTTCTCCCTTACCCGAGCTCTTTGCGGAACCCGATTTTCTCATCAATTCTCACACATTCGAAAATATTTATAAGTCCACATTATCTATACCATTAACACCTATCTCTCCTATACCTTCCGTTGCAGCCGATGAAAAACTAGTGTCATGTATCGATAACCATTTGTTGATATCCTGTATGTACCTTTTTTGGACTTGCCGATAATCAATAAATTACCCCGATATATTTGTTACAAAATTATCGCGTTAAATATTTGATGTGTTGTGATAACTTACCATAACTTTCGGGTTGATAACTATAGACTAACAAACTGTAGCGTGGTACAGAATGGATTGTGATTTTTTTTCCGAAAGCCCCCCGCGCCCCTTTCCCCCCCGTTGCTATATCGTCGTATTCATTTCGTACATTACTCCCGAATCATATTTTTGTACTTTTCGTACGAACTACCCTTCCCAACTGATAATTATTGGCGATAATTTTTGTTAGTTCCGGAGCGATATATGGGAACCCCTCACCGGTCGATTATCGGATTTATTGCGATAAAGAATTACCCGACCTTGTACTCGTCTCAGTACATTTTGGGGTATTTTTTAATAAAGTCAGCCATTTTTTTTTTTTGGGTACAATCCTCAATTGGTGAATCAACTTCCTTTTTTCGACGACTAAAAACTTCTCAGAGTTTTCACGGGCAACTATTTTTCTCAATGTTTTTTTAATTTGCCCGTATATTACACGTGTAAAAAAAACCACGCCCGCTTGATTTCCCGCGACTCCCTTAATTATTGAGCTTTTGCAGATCTATTTTTCCGGGTCATATCTTTGTACCAAAAAAAAAAAAAAAAAAAAACGAGGGATTTTGACTCGCAAATTGCCTTATCAGTAAAGCCTAATGATTAGGATAACCGCGGGCCGAGTATTTCCGTACGTACATAATATACGGGTAGAATATAAAAAAAGGCAAAAAAATACATTTGCCCGTAAAAACTTTGGGAAACGTTTTTAGTCGTCGAATAATTATGAAAAACTGATTTGCCCAATGTAGGTTTTCATGCCAAAAAACAAAGAGGTGCAAAAAACAGCCCGATTTTTTTTTTTCATTCATTTTTCCTTTCTGTTCATTTTCCCTTTTGTTTGTATTATCCACACGTCCAATTTTAAATAGCCAAAAATATGACCGTGGTCGTCATATAGAGCACTTTTTTTTTTTTTTTTAAGTTGTCATCGCAAAAATATTTTCTTTTGGATGATATATTATTTTTTGAAAAAATGAAACGACCATTTTTGTCTTCTTGTGGAGAGGAAGCTTAAGACTAACACTAATTCCTGTACAAAACGTTAAAATTATTGACGTCGTAGAGGACAAAAGTCAAGAGACGACAAATTTGAAGGTCAAAACCTTACAAAGATCACAAGCGTTCTTCTTGTTAAGTAAACTTGTCGAGTAGTCCAATATTTTGTCGTTTAGCAGAAAATTTGAAATTTGTTCAGGAACATCAATGATTATTTAGTTATTCCTACTGGTAGATGGTCTCTCGGTTCCTTAAAATAAAAAAAAAATGTGTCTAAAAAAAAAGTCTTTGTCAATTTAAATTTAGTAAAGTTTGTTAAAATTGAGAAGTTGGAGGAAGGCGGATAGTGACAAACAAAACGGTTTGTCTTGAAGACGGAGAAAAAATCGTCGAAAAACGACAAAATCGCCTCAAATCCAGCAAGGAACAAAAACTTGCTCGCGTTGACCGCTAATCATTTAAAAGTACGGAAGTGTACTTTTTTAGGACCGAGATAGTCCGTACGTATGACGAGCGCTAAAAAACAATAATGACGTCTCCTTGAGAAAGCCGACAAAACCGTACACTGTGTAAGACTTAAAAAGGGGGTAATTTTTTTTTTTTTTTTTTTTTTATTATTATTCAACTTTCGTTCTACCTGGCCCGTCCGTACACCATATTCATTTCCGGATTTCCCGCTCCTCAACCGTTCCCAGGTGGTTTCTGTTTGTACGGGCACTGCTATTAACCGCGGCCAGGAGCGTTTAAAAGTACATTTTGTCGTTTAGCGTAAATCTGTCCCAAGACAGGCGGTTTTGAGTGTTATCCTTTTAGCGGTTTTTTCTATACGACCACGTAGGCTTACGTCATCATTTGGGAAACATACTAGGGAGACCAGTACCAGTCAGATAAATTGACAAATTAGTGACATTACTATATCCCCTGCGTACCACTTATGTCCGTCAACGTCCGGAAAACGACAATGTACTTTCTGGTCGGTGTACTAAACTTTGGTCGGTAGACTCAACTTTGGTCGGTGGAATTTGTCGCTTCTGTTTCCTGTTCAGCCGGATGACGGTCTCGAGGACCAATTATTCCAAAAGAAACATTCCATACATTCTGACGTCCAAGTGGTACTTGTACGGAAATTTTCAAACTTGGAATATTTGTACGGATATGTACTAATTGTTAAATTGTACGGGTTTGACGGTTCAGTCTTAGCTCTTAATTTGGCGGTTTATCAAAATTTGACGAACGTGACAGCTTGTCACGCTATGGTCATTTCTTCCCATATATAAACCTCCGAGTCATCTATTCAACGCACAAACTTCCCAGCCTCCTCTCCCTTTTTTTTTCTCTCTCTCTCTCTCTCTCTCTCTCTCTCTCTCTCTCTCTCTCTCTCTCTCTCTCTCTCTCTCTCTCTCTCTCTCTCTCTCTCTCCCCTACTTCTCTTCATCTGTCCTTTTTCCTCTACTCTCTTCTCCTTTTTCTCATTTCGCCCTTTCGCCTGCTTTCTCCTCTCTCTTCTCCTCCCTCCAATCTCCTCTATCCCTATGGCGGCACATGGCAGCTGAAAAACCTTTTTCAAAACTTGTAATTTGTCCACGTGGACGCTGATTTTGCCAGCTGTCATTTTGTATTTTTCCATTCGGGCGAGCGCTAGAACTACACCAATAACGGTGAGACACAATTCCAATAGATACAATTCTATTAAAAAAAAAGAAAATATTTTCTAGAAAGTGTAGTGAATATCATATGAAGAAATGGGATTTCATAATGAGTTTAATAATTTTAGTGTTTGGCTCTAAGCACTTAATATCCTTTTCAGTTATCCTTCATAATAGGTTTTGCACTTTCTCCCAAAATCGAGTAATCTTCTGCATTAATTTAAGCTCTTTCGAAATAAGAACATGAATAATAGTGGAATTACACAATGTGCGAAATAAAATAAAATTATATGGCATAGTTTGTTCCATGAAGTTGACAAAAATTCACACTAAATATGAGAGAGGGAGAGAGAGAGGAGAGAGAGAGAGAGAGAGAGAGAGAGAGAGAGAGAGAGAGAGAGAGAGAGAGAGAGAGAATAAAATTATTAGATTCACAACAACATGACTTGCTAACAACATATTGTTATTTAACATGATTTGTACCACAATGACAGATGACGAATGCGGTGTCTAAGGCGGTTGTAACTTGTGGCGATATGTGTACCGTAAAAAATATGGGTGCAAAACTCGCTGTGAAGTCAACTTTGAAGGCGTTGACTCCCTGCTCTAAATTGACTTTGACTTATTACCGGAGTAGTCGAACATTATTATGTAAATTCGATAAAGCTTTGTTGACTTTTTGTAGCGCAAATACAAATGCACCAAAAGGGAAAGTTATTTGCTATCCGGGTACAGGCTTGCCATAAAAAAAAAAGAATAAAACAAATCATAGCAATGTTAATAATAATTGTAGTAATAACAATAAAGGGGAACAGGTGCAGAAATGAGAGTAAGGGGCATAAGGGCTAAAAGTGACAATTTTAGGCTCAAGGACATCAATAGATTTGTGTCAAAGGAGATTTGTAGAAGATATTTTAACAGGGCTTAGAAAGTAGTAGATGGCTTAAATAACATTTCGTAAATTTACCAGTGAATAAAAAAATAAGGGAATGGTTTGCAATTTTATTATGTCTTTGTATTTTGATGTTGACACACGAAAAATTCAAGCGGCACCTGTAGAAATATAAAATGTGATTTTTTCTTGGGAGGTATGATTCAAATAGTTTTTTTCTAAATGTTTCAATTTTTTCCTTGATTTTATATATTTTAGATTTTTCCGATATCGTGAGTAAAAAATACATAAAAGAAAAAAGAAACAAAATAAATAGCAAAACTAGAAATGTGAATTCAAAAAATTAAATCATGGGAAATATAATTTTTTAGAAAATTATACTTTCAAGACAAAATAGGGGGAAAAAACACTAGATGACAAAATAGCACTCGTAAATTGTGTTTTTTGCAAGTTGGCTTTGCTTGGAAGTTTCCAGAGCTCTTTCTCTCTCTCTCTCTCTCTTGTCATGCCGCATGGTATCGGACGCATGCGCGCACAATATTTTGCATGCGTACACGATATCGCGCACGCACGCACAATATTGTGCTCGCACGCGCGATATTCTGCATGCGTGCACGATACGGTGCACATAGCAGTTGCAATAGGAATACTCAACAGGAATACTCAACAGGTAAGGAAATTTGACTGGAATACGGCCAAGAGAGTTTTAAGATATCTTATCGGAACACAGATCTACGGTTACACTTGGGAGGAGATTCAATCAACATCCAAACTTAGAGCGATGCGAGTTATGGAGATGACATCACCAAGAAATCAACATCTAGATACATTATGTAGATTGGACAAGGAACTTGCTGCTGGGGGAGTAAACTTCAAAAAGTGAGAGCATAGTCAACAATGGAATTTGAATTCTTAGCAGTCAACATGGCAGTAAAAGAAATCATTTGGGTAAAAGCTTTTCTACAAGAATTAGGATGGATGTAGCATGGATCTCAGATTTTTGTTCTGTGACAATCAAGCCGCCATAGCTGTAGCAAAAAATCCCAAACATCATTTCAAAAGTAAACATATTGACATCAAACTCAGTTTCGTCAGAGAAAACATACACGACATAGTTATTAAAATGCACCAAGGGTCAAACTCACAAATGATATCTGACATGATGACAAAGGCACTACCAGGTCCTAAGTTACACTTTTGCAGATCAGAAAGCAAATTACTCATAAGTGGCTAAAATAAGGACAAAAGATTTAGGGGAGTAATTCTATTAAAATTCATAAGAGAATACACTGATAGACGTTAAGGGGAGTATGTTGAAAAAGGTAATTTATATCTTGTCTTCATTTTAGTTTAATCTTTAACAAGAGAGAGAGAGAAAGAGAATGAAAGACACGCCATGGCTACCCCGCTATTGAGAAGGTGGAGACTATAGTAGAGTGGCATTTTACCAAAATTGTGCCCTCAGCTGGATTTGAACTTGCGACCTATGGATTCTGTAAAGCCGGACCCCTTAACCATTAAGGCACTACGAAACGGTTAACGTATTAGATTTGAAACGTAATTAAACTGTGAAACATCGGCAAATTCACACCAAACACACTACGAGACGCATATGAAACAATTCATGCACGAACGCAAATTTGAACCGTGTAAATTTAATTGATCAGACAGCCTTCGTTGCAGCCGCCACCAAAAATGCGCTTTTGGCGGCCTTTGGAAATAGATTCACGCAACGCCACGTGGCGTCACACTATTTGGATACCACAGAAGATAAGAGGAGGAACCATGGCTCCCGATTTGACAGGCGTCACCTTGAAGGCCATGTTGTACAATGGCCGTACAATAAGTACATCAACCACTATAACTTTTGTACTATATAATGTTCCTATTAGACTAGGGTTTAGTAATAGGTAGCTGAGAGGAGGCAGACAAGGACTTAGTAATATTTGAGGCGCCTCTCTCCAGGTGACCTTTTGTATAAATAGGTTGTCTTTAGCCAACCATAACTAATTGCTTAGGGGAGCAAATTCGTTGATTCTTTTTGTGTTGGACTCAACGGAGTCTTGTCCTCGCAGGAGTGAGTCTGGTCAAAGTCATTGCCTGCCAAGGTGGCAATTATTATAGGGGACACCAAAGTGGGTTGATGCTATCCTAGTGGCTACTTGTGAACTGTGCATTCTGTGGGGCAACGGAGCCCATAGAATTTCAAGTTATGGGCCCACCACCTACGGTGGCCATAAAAGATAGTTCAGGCGTTATCTATAATGGAAAGGGAGGAGGACAACCTAATGAACAAAAAATGGGAGCTCCAAAGACAGGCGTTTGTCACTTTTGCATAACATCGCGACATTACATGGCTGATTGCACCAGATTGGAAGAAGTAAGTATAAAATACGGGTAGGTGAACAGCAACAAAGAGGAGATGGAGGAGCTTCTCCACAATAAGAAAGGAGATAATGAAGTGGAAATACCAAGAAAGCAAAAATGTGCATTTGGAGGTAAGAAAGAACCCTCGGAAGAAGGGTGGATCATCGATTCGGGAGCATCTATGAATATGTGCAAAGACAAAAGGTGGTTTTCAAAGTTGAGGAAGATCCCCACTGTTGAGATAGAATTTGGGGATGGTAGAGTTGTGACTACAAACCTTATAGGATCAGTGGATCTAAAGGTCATAGTTGAAGGGAAAGTCTCCAATGTCACTCTTTTAGATGTGCTATATATACCAGAGCTTAGCAAAATCTGATCTCTATAACTGTCTTAGATGAGAAAGATTTCGTCAGATAACATAGAAAGGAAGGTTCATTGTTAGTTTTTGATGGTGAGGTCTATTTCATAGCTGAAAAGGGCCGTCAGGGAATGTTTAGAATTGTACTTTGCAATGAAAAGAAAGGTGCCCTCTACTCTTGTGTAAGTGATAATATGTTGCGGCATAAGAGACTTGGACATGTGTATCTAGATAGATTAAGAGAAATGAAGACCAAAGGAATAGTGGAAGGGATAAAGTTTGAGGAATCTGAAATGGCAGATGATTGTAGTGGTTTTGCACAAGGGAAGATCCATATACTTCCTTTCCCAAAGGTTGCCACTTATAGGAGAGAGAAGGTCTCTCAGCTTGTATACACAGATGTGTGGGGACCGGCGAGATATCTCTCACACGGAGGGAAAAGGTATATGCTGACCATCAGCGATGACTGGTCTAGATATATTAAGGCATCCTTCATTAATCATAAGTCAGAAGTGTTGCGGTACTTTAACGAATATAAAGTTTGGAGTGAGAAACTTCATGAGACCTCCATAAAAGAAGTAAGAAGTGATAATGGGGGGGAGTACACCGCAAATGAGTTTAAAGAGTTTTTAATAAACGAAGAAATTCATCCTCAGAAAATTGTTTCCGATAATCGGGAGCAAAATGGAGTAGCCGAAAGACTAAATAGAACACTTGGTGATATGCCTAGGAGTACGCTAACTGATAAGAGGTTAGGCTTGCGGTTTTGATGGAAGCTATGAATTATGAAAACTTCATCAAAAATAGGATTCTAATTTCACCTAATAAAAATGAAACTCCATATGAGAGGTGGACCGGTAGAAAACCAGAATTATCTAGTTTGAGAGTGTGTGGAAGTCAAGTGTTTAGCTTGGATAATGACAAAGCAAAGTGGAAGTTAGAAGGAAGAGGAAAGAGTGGATACTTGGTTGGATATGATGAAGATAGCAAAGGATACCGAGTGTATGATCTAAAGAAAATGGATATAATCTTAGCCAAACACATTGTAGCTATGGATGAAATAAAATCCATAGATCTGCTTAAATACACCAAAGAAGTAAAAATCAGGATAGTCCTGGATCTAGAATTTGATCCTAACCTTGAACTAATTCAGGAAGCACAAATGGAAGAAATTGAATTTGCAGGAAATTCAGATGACAAGAAAATTGAGGAGACGCATGAGGCTCCACTTCAAACTGAAACTAAAGAAGAACCACAGTCGACGGATACGGGAGATGAATTTGTACCCAAACGGAATCCGAGGATGCCCTCAATATCGACATCAGAATTTGAGGGAGGACGGAGAAGCACCAAACGTATTCAAGAGAGAATGGCACACAATAAGTTAACCAAGCTGTCCCTTGCGGAAGAACCTAAAACATATTTGGAAGCCATAACTAGCTTGGAAAGGGATAGATGGAAAACATCTATTAATGAGGAAATGAGTTCCATAATGGAGGCAAACACATGGGAGTTAGTAGATTGTCCCCCGGATAGAAAGCCAATCGGTTGTAAATGGATTTTTAAACTAAAATTGAACCCAGATAATTCTATAGAAAAGTAAAAGGCTAGATTGGTAGCAAAGGGATACACTTAATAGGAGGGAATTGATTATGAGGAGACCTTTGCACTGGTAGTCCGGTTTCCCTCAGTTAGAATCCTTCTAAGTATAGCTGCAACGGAAGGCATGGAAATACACCAAATGGACATAAAAACTGCTTTTCTAAATAGGGCACTAGAAGAAGAAATTTTCATGAAACAACTGGAGGGATTTGTAGAGGGAGAAGAAAGCAAGGTGTGCAGGTTGATTAAATCACTATACGGGCTGAAATAAAAGCCGCGACAATGGAACATAAAATTGGATGGGTTCCTTACTGGTCTGGGTTATATACGGATCAGCTCAGATCACTCCATTTATCTTTTTGAAGATGAAAATGGTGCAATTTTCATTGCAGTGTATGTGGATGATTTGCTTGTTTTGAGTAAATCTATTGCGAAAATAAATCAACTAAAAAGAAGTTTGAGTAGTTGATTTGATATGAAAGACTTAGGAGAAGCTAAGTACATTTTGGGAATACAAATGGAAAAGGATAGAGACAAAAAAATAATCAGACTAACTCAAAAGGAAGCAATCATAATATGCTTCATATATTTCAGATGGACCAAGCCAATGGTTGCTCTACTCCTATGGAACTTAAAAGGGTTAGTGAAGAGGATGTTGAAGGGGGAGTAATAGTCCTAGATGATCAGATTACTCTAGAAGAACAAAAATTTATGCAGAATATTCCCTATCGACAAATTGTAGGAAGCTTGATCTACTTTATGAACTGTACACATCCGAACATAGCGGCAACTGTGGAGTTCTAAGTAGAAGTCTGAATAATCCGAGAAAGAAAGACTAGGAGGCAGCCAAGAGGGTAATGAGATATCTTGTGGGAACAACGAATTATGGTTAAATTTGGGAGGGGAGAATACTAACATCACCAATTGGAGTGATGCTAGTTATGGAGATGTGTCACTCAAAAGGTTAACTTCTAGATATGTTTTGCAAATTGGGCAGGGTGCATGCTTCTGGAGTAGCACACAACAAAAAGTTGTCGCTCAGTCTACAATGGAGGCTGAGTATATGGCATCATGCGCAGCTGTGAAAGATTTAATGTGGGTGAAATCTTTGCTGCAAGAATTGGGATTTATGAAGAATGGAGTGCAAAACATTTTTCTGTGATAACCAGGCAGCAATTGTAATTGCTGCAAATCCCAAGTATCATTTTAAGGCCAAACATATAGACATAAGGCTTAGCTTTGTGAGAGAAAAAGTTGAAAACAAAATCATCAAACTTGTGTACAAACCAGATGGGGAAATGCTGGCTAATATGATGACCAAAGCAGTTATTTCACTAAAATTAGTTTATTGCAGAAATGGTGATGGGTTGAGAGAAAGAGAGAACTAAAAATTAAGGGGGGTGTTGAAAAAGGTAATTTATATCTTGTCTCTATTTTAGTTTAGAATTTAAACGAGAGAGAAAGAGAGAGAGAGAGAGAGAGAGAGAGAGAGAGAGAGAGAGAGAAAGAGAATGAAAGACAAGCCATGGCTGCCCCGCTATTTAGAAGGTGCAGACTAAAGTATAGTGTTTTTTTACCAAAATTGTGCCTTTTGCTGGATTTAAACCGGCGACCCCTGGAATTTGTATAGCCGGACGCCTTAACCATTAAAGCACTACGATACGGTGAACGTATTAGATTTATACGTCATTTAATTGTGACACATCGGCAAATTCACACCAAACTCACTACGAGACGCATATGAAACAATTCATGCACAAACGTGAATCTGAACCGTGTAAATTTAATTGATCGGACGGCCTTCGTTGCAACCGCCACTCGGAATGCGCTTTTGCCGGCCTTTGGAAATATCTTCACGCAATGCCACGTGGCGTCACACTATTTGGATACCATAGAAGATGGGAGGAGGAACCATGGCTCGCGATTTGACAGGCGTCACCTTGAAGGCCATGTTGTGCAATGGCCGTACAATAAGTACATCAGCCACTATAAATTTTGTACTATATAGTGTTCCCATTGGAAAAGGGTTTAGTAATAGGTAGCTGAGAGGAGGCAGACTAGGACTTAGTAATATTTGAGGCGCCTCTTTTCAGGCGACCTTCGGTATAAATAGGCTGTCTTTAGCCAACCATAACTAATTGCTCAGAGGAGCAAATTCGGTGATTTTTTTTGCGTTGGAATCATGGGAGTCTTGTCCTCACATGAGTGAAGCTGATCAGAGTCATTGGAAGGGAGGGTGGCTGTTTGAAATTCTTAGGTCTTTGTTGACCCACAGAATGAGCAGCCTATGTAAAGCCTATTGGATAATATTTGCCCCTTCCACTTTCCCACTGAATAAGCGCCGCCCAGGCACAAAAATATTCTAACCAACCTCACCACTGTGAGGAAAAAACTCCCCCGAGTCAAATCCAAAAAGAATCACTGAATTTGCTCCCCTTAGCAGTAAGTTATGGCTGGTCAAAGATGACCTTTATAGTTAGAAGCTCTCTTAGAGAGAGGTCCCTAAATATCACTTAGTCTTAGTCTGCCTACTCATGACTACCTACTACTAAACCTTAGTCTAATAGGAACACTATATAGTACAAGAATGTACAATGGGCGATGTACTTATTGTACGACCATTGTACGACAAAGTCTACAAGGTGACACCAGTCAAATCATGAGCCATGGTTCCTCCTCCCATCTTCTCTGGTATCAAATAATGTGGCGCCACGTGGCACCGCGTGACGCTATCTCCGTATGCCGCCAAAAGCTCACTTCGCGTGGCGGCTATAATGTCGGCCGTCTGATCAAAACATATTTTACACGGTTCAGATTCGCGTATATGCATGAATTGTTCCTCTTCGTTAGTCTGGTGTTAATTAGTTGTCGCGTTAATGTTTATATATCTTTGAAACCTGTCACTTGTATCGTTTCGATAACGCCTTAGTGGATAAGACGCTACATAGTGGGCAACCTAGGTTCAAATCTGGACATAGGCACCATTTTGGTAAAATATCCTCTACTTCTAAATCTGCCACTTTCTAAATATCGCGGCAGCCATTGCGTGCCTTTGATCCTCACTCTCTCTCTTTAAAGTGGAAATAAATTAGAGAATTGAACTATTAATTACCTCTTTTCAACACTCCCCTTAATTTCTAGTCACTTTTTAATTTTAATCCACAGTTTTCTCTGCAAAAAATCAACTTAGGGGAAGGCACCGGTTTTGTCATCATATCTGCAATCATTTCTCTATCAGTTTTATGAACCAGTTTGATTATTTTATTTTCTACCTTCTCTCTAACAAAGCTTAGTCTAATATCCATATGTTTAGCTTTGAAGTGATGTTTCGGATTAGCTGCAAAAGAGATAACAACTTGATTATCACAAAAAACATTTTGAGTTCCGACTTCATAAACCCAAGTTCTTCAAGGAGAGATTCAACCCACATTAATTCTTTGGTTGCAGCACAGGAAGCCAAGTATTCAGCCCTCATACTGGATTGAGCAACTACTTTTTGTTGCTTGCTACTCTAATAACATGCACCGCATCCAATTGGCAACACATATCCAATCGTACACCGCCTTCAAGGCACATCTCTATTACTAGCATCACTCCAGGTGGTGATGTCAGTGTGCTCCCCTCCCAAATGCAACTACAATTCCCTTGTCCCCACCAGATACCTCATCACCCTTTTGGCAGCCTCCCAGTCTGTCTTTCTTGGTTCATTTAGACTTCTACTAAGGACACCTACGGCTGCGACTATATCCAGATGGGTACAGTTCATAAAATAGATTAAACAACCTCCAATTTGCCGATAAGGGATATTTTCCATATATTTTCTTTCTATCTCATCCATCTCATCATTAAAAGTCAATATTCCTCTCTCTTCACTCCCCTCAAACACTTTCGTCAAATCCATGGGAGTAGTACATCCATTTGCTTTTTCCATCTGAAATTTTTCTAGCATATTACCGATTGCTTCTTTCTTTGTGAGTCTTATAATCTTATTCCCTCTATCTCTCTCCATTTGAATTCCCAAGATTTACTTCACTTCACCGAGATCTTTCATATCAAAATGGCTTCTAAGATCTTGTTTTAGTTTGTTAATTTTATCTAAGGACTTGCTTAAGACCAACAAATCATCCACATAAATAGCAATAAAAATCACTCCATTCTCATCCTCAAATAAATATATAGAGTGATCTGAACTAATTATGATATACCCCAAACCGGTCATAAATTCGTCCAGTTTTATATTCTATTGTCGCGGCGCTTACTTCAGCCCATAGAGTGAATTTATCAATTTGCAAAGCTTGCTTTCTTCCCCACTTTCTACGAATCCTTCCTGTTGCCTCATGTAAATTTCTCTTTCCAACTCTCCGTGCAAAAAGGCCGTTTTAACATCCATCTGGTGTATTTCCATATCCTCTGCTACGACTAAACATAAAAGGATTCTAACAGAAGGAAATTTGACTAATGGTGCAAAGGTTTCTTCGTAGTCTATCCCCTCTTTTTGAGTATACCCCTTTGCAACTAACCTAGCTTTGTACCTTTTAATGGTATTATCCGGGTTTAATTTAAGTTTAAAAACCCACTTACATTGGATCGGTTTTCGGTTTGGTGGACAATCTACCAACTCCCATGTATTGGCTTCCATGATAGAGGTCATTTCTTCATTTATAGTAGTGATCCACTGGCTACTTTCTAGGGTGTTTATGGCCTCTAAGTATGTTTGAGGTTCATTTGGGTGAGACATCTTTGTGAGTTGGTTATTTACTTGTCTTTCTTCAAGTGGTTTACTACTTCTTCTTCCCCCTTCAAAATCGGACGCCGGTATGGAAGGCATCCTTCGGTTTCGTTTAGGAAGATTTTCAGCTTCCATATCTTCCAATTCCGGTGTCTCATCAAGATCCTCATCGGCTTCCACTTCGTATTGTGGCGTTGCCTTGGATGTTGTCCTTTCCTCCTTCTCCTTTGGTAGATCTGCAGATTTTTCTTTTTCTCCATCTTCCTTCTCTTCAAAGTCAAAGTCAGAAAACTGATCCGTTTCAAATCTGATGATGACTTCTTTATTTTATTTGAATGGATCAATGGACTTCTCTTCATTCATCACCACTATGTGTTTTTACCAAAATTATATCTCTCTTTTTCAAGTCATACACCTGGTATCCTTTTGTGCTCTCATCATATCCTACAAGATATCCTCGTTTCCCTCTTCCCTCTAACTTCCATTTAGTCTTATCGCAATCCAAACTGTAGACTTGACTTCCGAACACTCTTAAACTAGACAAATCACGCTTTCTTCCTGTCCACCTCTCATACGGAGTTTCCTCATTTGCTGAAGTAAGGACTCTATTTTTGATGAAATTAGCATAATTCATAGACTCAACCCAAAATTGGAATCCTATCCTCTTATCAGTTAACCTACTTCTGGACATATCTTCTAAAGTTCTATTCACTCTTTCTGCTACTCCATTTTGTTCCAGATTATAGTGAACAATTTTCTCATGATGAATTCCTTCTTCTTTAAGATATTCTTCAAATTCCTTTGAGTTGTATTCTTTCCCATTATCACTTCTTATCTCTTTTATTGAGGTTTCATGTAGTTTTTCACTCCATAATTTAAACTCTTTGAAACATCTTAATACCTCTGACTTATGTCTGAGAAAGTATACCTTCGTGTATCTAGACCAATCATCTATGATGGTTAACATCCATCTCTTACCCCCATGTGAAACATACCTAGCTGGTCCCCAAACATCAGTGTGAATTAGATCTAATACTTTCTCTCTCCTAAATATGGTTTCCTTTGGAAATGGAAGTCTATGAATCTTCCCTTGGGCACATCACTACAATCATCAAAGGACTCATCATCCTCAAAAGTAATACCCTCCACTATTCTTTTTTTCTTCATTTTCTTTAATCTATCTAGATGCACATGCCCCAACCTTTTGTGCCAAAGCATCATCTCACTTGCACATGAGTAGAGAACACTCTTTTCATTGCAAAGAACAATTTTGAACAAGCCTTTACCGCCCTTCTCAGCTATGAAATAAACCTCATTATCAAAGCTTGCAGTGAAGATTCCTTTCTTAGTTCCTGTTTCAAACTCCTTTTTATCTAGGACAGCTGTTGAGACTAGGTTCTTGCTAAGCTATGAAATGTAAAGAACATCTGAGAGTGTTACAATTGAGGCCTTTCCATCAACTAAAACCTTCACTTCAATAGTTCCAACAAGACTTGTGGTTTCTACTCTACCATCTCCGTACTCTATTTCAATTGTTGAGATCTTTCTCAGATTAGTGAACCACCTCTTATCTTTGCACATATGCATTGAGGCCCTTGAGTCTATGATCCACCCATCCTCGGGTGGATCCCTCTTACCTCCGAAAGCATACTTTTGTCTCCGTGGAATGTCGACATGCTTTTCAGTGGTTTTTGGATTAACAAGAAGCTCCTCAAGCTCCGATTCCTATTATGTTTTTTCGTCCTTTTCCTCATCATGAACTTGAGTTAGGAAAGCCTTTTTCTTTCCTCTATCCTTTGAGGTTCCTTGTCCATCTTTCACTCGAATATCTGCAAGTTTGACACAATGTGCCATATAGTGTCCCGGTTTCTTGCAGAAGTGACATAATCCTCCTCGAGAAGTTCCGCTCCCCTATCTATCAAATCTGTCACCTCCTTGTCCTCTTCCACCAAAGTTTTGATAGGGATCTTTCCCTCTCTACTCATCACGTTTCTGCCAATCAGATCCTCTAGACAATGCTTGAACACTTGGACTCCCTCTCCTAAGCTCTATGGTGCTTTCTTTCACTAAAATCATTCCCTTTATGTCATCCCAATTCCAATTGCTATCTCCTATGTATTGCAATCCGTTAATGATATTCTCATACTCTTCAGGAAGTTTCATCATTTATCTGTTCACTCTTTGTCTCTTAGACCATGAGTTACCTACACTCTCTAGCTCTCCAAACAATGCTCCTAAATCATTTCAATAATTATTCATGCTTCCTCCTTTATAAGTATAAGCTGCAATCTTATTTTCTGCCAACTGTTGTTGCTGCAATGATCCACTCTTATATTTGTTAACTAGTGATATCCAAATCTGAGATGAAGATTTGACATGCATAAGGGGAATGGCAATGCCCTTTGCTACACTTTTAAGAATTAAGAGCTTAACAACCTTGTCTTTGTAGTTCCACTTTTCATACTCTGATCTATCGGTCCGAACCCTTGTCGCCGTTTTTGGTGGTGTTGCCGCCGCTATCGCCTTCGACAATGGTGTCACATGAGTTGTAACTCCTCCCTTTTCTCTTTCCATGACAATCTCCTCTCCTTCCTCATCTTCATCCTCGGTGATGGTGGCAGCGGTTCTACCAACTGTAGAGGCGGAGGTGCCAGAAAAACGTGTCCCTCAAAACCCACGTGGAGGTGGGCATCGAATTTGTCAAGGCACTATGCCCCATAGATGCTTCTCAAATAGTTCTCCCTCCATCATCATTTCCCAATAAAGAAAGTCTGATCCATCAAATATGGGCACTCTAGAGTGTGGGCCAGTAACCTGAAATTTTGTGGTCTCTATTGACCCACAGAATGAGCAGCCTATGTAAAGCCTCTAGGATAATATTTACCCCTTACACTTTCCCACTAAATAAGTTCCGCCCAGGCACACAAATATTCTGACCACCCTCACCCTTGTGAGGACAAGACTCCCTTGAGTCAAACGCAAATAGAATCACTAAATTTGCTCCTCTAAGCAGTAAGTTATGGTTGGTCAAAGATGACCTTTATAGTTACAAGCTCTCTTAGAGAGAGGTACCTAAATCTCACTAAGTCTTGGTCTGCCTACTCACGACTACCTACTACTAAAACCTAGTCCAATAGGAACACTATATAGTACAAGAAGGTAAAATAGGAGATGTACATATTGTACGACCATTGTATGACATGGTCTACAAGGTGACACTTGTGAAATCGGGAGCCATGGTTCCTCCTCCCATCTTCTCCGATATCAAATAATGTGGCGCCACGTGTCACATCGTGACGGTATCTCCAAATGACGCCAAAAGATCACTTTGCATGGCGGCTACAATGCCGACTGTCCGATCAAAACATATTTTACATGGTTCAGATTTGCGTACATGCATGAATTGCTTCTTTTCGTTAGTCTGCTGTTAATTAGCTGTCGCGTTAATGTTTATATATTTTAAAAGCCCAACACGTGTATCGTTTCGTAGCGCCTTAATGGTTAAGGCCCTCGGCTATAGAGAATCCAGAGGTCGCAGGTTCAAATCTAGACCTAGGCAACATTTTAGTAAAATATCCTCTACCTCAAAATCTGCCACTTTCTAAATATGGCGGCAGCCATGGCGCGCCTTTGATCCTCACTCTCTTTCTTTAAAGCAAAACTAAAATTGAGAAGTGAACTATTAATTAACTCTTTTCAACACACCCAATCACCTTGTTTGCGGTTAGCATTTAATTCTTGCCTCCTTTGTGCCTCCACTAATGCATTTAGACAGTTTTCCAAATTGTTTGAACGTATTCTTAAAACTCTTTTCCATAACCTCTATTCTTTTGAGTGACCCCTGTTATTAAGTTTAATGCTTCTCTAGGTTGGTATCCGTATGCAACTTTAAATGGTGAGAATCTTGTAATAGCATGTTTACAAGAATTGTATGCAAATTCAATTAATGGCAGTTTAGATTTCATTGTTTCTGAATTCCACTGCAAACAGTCCTAAGCATTTCCTTTTGTGTACGGTTCATCCTTTCTGTCTGTCCATCTGTTTGAGGATGATAAGCGATACTCATTTTCAATTCAGAGCCAAAATTTTCCTGTAATTCTTTCCAAAAATTATACGTAAATTTAAAATCTCTATCACTCACTATAGATAGAGGGACTCCATGATGTCTAACCACGTTGTCAAAATATAACTTTGAAATATCTACAATTGAATGAGTGGTTTTGCAAGGGATAAAGATTGCCACTTTACCGAACCTATCGACTACGACCATGATACTGTCATTCCTTTTAGATGTAGCAGACAACTTGACAATAAAATCTATACTGATAGATCCCACGGTGTTTCGAGGATATTTAAAGGTTTTAAGAGACCTTTAGGTTTTTGGGTACTAGGTTTATTCTGTTGGCAAGGGACACAACTTTCCACGTGTTTTGACACCTTCTTTGCCATCCCAAGCCAAAATAATCTATTTTGGAATCGAGTAAGAGTTTTATCTCGACCTAGATGTCCTAAATGCTCATGAGCTTCCTATAAAATTTGTTTTGTTAAGTCTCCCACTTCAAGAATGCATAATCTATCCCCAATTTGCAAATACAGTAAACCATCCTCTAGTCTAAAGTTTTTGGCATGCCTCTCATTCAATGGGTCAGAATTCCCTTCGAAATATTATTGCAAATCACAGCAAAATAAAGATCTTTATCATAACCATTTCTTACACTATCTAAAAACAATTTATCTTAAACCATAACACTTATTTCAAAACTTCTACTTAAAGGATCTGCGACTACATTTGTCTTCCCAATAATATGTTAGACATTAAATTTGAAATATGCTAATTTCTCCATCCACCTAACTTGTCTGCCAGTCATAATCTGTGCATCACTTTATCTCTTTGTAAATAAGAGAGTGTTTTATTATCACAGTGAACTGTAAATTCTTTATTATGCAGATAACAACGCCATTTCACCAATGCATGTACAATTGCAAGTAATTCTTTTTCCTGTGTTGTTTAATTCTTTTCAGCATCATTGAATTTTATGGACTCAAAAGCAATAGGATGAAAGTGTTTGTCGACTTTTTAACTTATGACTTACCTAGACCTTTATCACATGCATCTGTAGTGATCAGAACTTCAAATTCCCCAACTGGGTCAAGATACACGTATATACGTATATATATATGTATATACGTATACATACATGTATATACCTATACATACATGTATATACATATACATATATGTATATATGTATAGATATATGAATATACATATACATACATGTTTATACGTATACATACATGTATATACGTATATATATATATGTATATATGTATAGATATATGAATATACATATACATACATGTTTATACGTATACATACATGTATATACGTATATATATATATAAATATATATATATACGTATATATATATATATATATATATATATATATATATACGTATATATATATATATACGTATATATATATACGTATATATATGTATGTATACGTATAAACATGTATATATATACGTATATATATATATACACACGTATATATATGTCGACTTTGCGATAGGCTGGTGTAGTAGATGACATTAATAAGTTTACAGTTTTTAGTGTCGAAATTGTAACACAATACATAGTGTGATTATTTTTTTTCGTCGGATTGACTCAAATGAACGCTTTCGATTGGCCGGTATTTCTACCCCTTTAACCGCTCTAACTAGGTCTAAAACTTAACAAAAACCTCCCACTTAGGGTGTAGTTCCATCATTTGTTTTGTGTAATAGTACGGCAAACTCTATAACCGGGTTGGTTGAGAGTGAGGTTCCATTAGGGAAAAAATGTCGTTTTTTACTAAAAGCCGTACTGTTTCCTACAGTGGTGAACAAAAAAAAAACAGGTGTCAGAAAAATAAGGCTACTGAATGAAGAATTCTTTTCTCCACGTTTATGGGCGTAAAAGTGGACCGGCTGATGCATAATCGGATACGCCATCTTCTGACACTTTTAGTTCGCATTAAGTGAACCAGAGTAGGTCAATTCTCAGCGCTTGAACGAATAACATCGTGCCTCGTGGAAAAGTGCACAAATATCCCTGACGACCGCGCGACCAAGTGGGTACACGTCGCATACGACATGTGCCTTCCGCAAGGGAGGACGGAGGCCACCTGTAGCTGTAAGAAAATCTTTGACGGAGGATATTGTTTCACGCTTCTATTGCCATCCACGAACCTTTCTGATATTTTCATACGCTTTTACACATATTAAGTTTCGTCCGCCCGTACAGATTTTACTCAATACATCGTACGAGTCACTTTTTACCTTCGCTGGTACAAATATGTGGTCACAATTTGTTGTCATAGATTCTCTGAAGATTACCAGAATCGTATTCTTATATTACGTGGCCAAATCAAAGTGTGCCACGCAAAAAAAATGTCGGTTACTGACCCAACACAATGGAACGGTCGCTTCAGTAAACGAATTTTTGATGTTTACAAAGACCGCCTAATGGAACAACGCTCTGAGTCGATGTTCCATCATGTAGAGTCTGTAAGCCACATGTTCTACATTGACTGGCGCCATACAAGCTACGATCCGATATTGAATTCTTTCAGATTTTTAGCACCGACAAACTTAACTTTAAATTTTGACTTGCGTACCATGTACCTGCGTACAAAGTAATCATACGACAAAACTTTTATACTTTTTGCACACGCTAGTGTGTATGCCAGCTCATTTTTTAGGGTTTCAATTTTCGAACATAACGAAAGTCCTTTGAGAGAAATAGTGTGATGAACAAAAGTTACCGAAAATTGCGTGACAAGGGAATTTTACGAAATTCGTTTTTAATTTCTGTTGTATTTTGGAAACCGTGTGTCATGTCCAAATCTTAAGATTTTTTGTTGGTTTTCCATCATGACACCTAGCTTAATTGTCCAGCTTGTCACGGTTTTTTTTTTCTGTATCTGCCAACCTACCTCCTCGAGGTGGGTTGACAATTACAGAAAAGAATGAAGCTAACTCCTCGCAGATGAACATCCAACGGCCAGTATTACCTCCAAGACCTTTGGAGAGTATCGGCAAGATTCTCTGTAATGTTGTTTTTCGTATAAAAATAAAATAGGCCCTAAGATTTGGTACGGATGGTTGCGGATTTTTGTAAACTACGCCACTTTTCGCCTGATGGAACGTCACCCTTAATTAGCAATTTCGATTCCGAATCTCATGATGTGTTTCCCGAGGACAAATGTCCATTGAAACGGAGAACCCTGCGTTAGTTTTGTCGTATGTAATAATGACTCAAGTAAAGTAATAGTAGTACAGTTCTATTGGTCGGATTTTTTTCTTTTGAGCGAAAAAGTTTCTCGCCATCTGTTACACCGCGAATCTTAATTAGAGTAAATAACGCTAACTCGGTCGCCCTAAATTTTGACTCACGTTAAATAGAGTAAATGATTCTAAATTTTTCATTATACTATTCAAGGTACTTTTTGAATGAGCGTTAATAACTCTAAGACAGTGCCGTTTTAAATAGTGTGGCGTACGGTCGTTGTCTGACCGTGCAAAATTCTACTTTATTAAGTAAAAAAGTAAAACTGTACTTTATTAAGTAAAAAAGTACAAATATTGATTTAAAATAGGCCGTTATCATGTAACTGCGTTTTAACAAACCACGTAGTGCAAACGTTCATAGTGACGATAAACTGTACGTTTTGTCAGATTCTGTACAAATACCTAATTTACAGTAGAGATATTCAGCGCGTCAAATTAGAATACTTAAATAAATTAGCGTAAATTCCTTTTTGAAAAAGTTCTATCACACAAATTAGAGTTCATAACTCTAATTATTTTTTTCTCTTTTTTTACTCTAATTTTTTCTTTACTCTAATTACGATTCGCGGTGTAGTGTTATTAACACCATTTTGTGGTCAGAGGGCAAAAAAAACCGGCACCGAATTCGTGGTGCTTACGCTAATTGGAATTCACAGTGTACAGTAAATGAGAGGAAAACTAGAGTAATTTGAGTTAATCGGAGTAAACTATAGTAAAACAGAGTAAATCAGAGAAATCAGCAAAAAACAGGAGTACACATAAAAATAGAGTAATGACAGAGTCAAATGTTCCAACTAAATATGGTTTTGCCATATTGTGACAACAGCACCATCAACTGAAGCTGTTAACTGGAATAATTTTCTTGTAATAGATTCTCTCACATCTTTTACTTCCGGTCCCAAAAAAAATCGTCAAACCCAGAGAGAGTGGAGAGAAACACATCGTTTTCACAAAGTGAATGGCTTTTTGGGACCTACTGGTGGAGATACTGCTCAATAAGTACGAGTGGAGAGAGAGAGAGAGAGAGAGAGAGAGGGAGAGAGAGAGAGAGGGGGGAGGGAGAGGGGTGGTTCTCTCACATTTTCTACATCCGGTCCCAAAATTTTCCAGTCAAACCCGGCGTCTTCGAGCTTACAACGGCCTCGAAGATCGGTTGCCAATTTTTCCGCCACACGGGAACTTCCAGTAAAGAGAGTCATTCTCGGTTGAGCCTAAAACCCCAAAACCAAAAAACTCAAAAAAATACACTTATTTAATTCCTATTTTCCATGCCTGTCGGTAAATGCAAAGCTTCATTCAACTTAAGGAGAGGAGAGAGCGGGGAGGGGGAGAAAGAGAGAGAGAGAGAGAGAGAGAGAGAGAGAGAGAGAGAGAGAGAGAGAGAGAGAGATAGATACCTCCATTAGGAGTCGATGCATTGTAATCCCATCACTGTGAATTAAATCGGCGTCCTCTTCCGGCATCCCACAGGAATGAAGCAATCGCGTAAATTGCTCCAAAACCACACTCACCTATTCGAGGTTTTCACCCATAAAAAAGATAATGCATTTAGTTTTGCCTTCAAAAAAAAAATCTGAAAATTACGCATAGGATAACTGTCCAGTTTCACCCGATTGAAAGAATTACCAAAAGTCAATTTTTTGCCCCATTGAGAAAATCCCAAAACTTAAGGTTTTGCCGTACATAAAGAACTCTGCAAATTCAATTTTGCCCCCCTCGAAATAATATAAGAATTTCGCAAAATTTGAGTATTCAATTTTGTCTCGTGAAACAAACTCCCACAATTTAGTTTTTGGCCCGTCAAAAAAATTCATGAGATTTGAGCCTTTGCACCAGACAAAGGACTTTATAGGAGACAAAAACATGAATTCCGTCACAAATTGAGCAAAGAGAGATACGAATGATAATACATCAGTGGAAAAACCCAAATACAAAATTTGTGTTGATTTTTAGATCGGGGAGGATGTAAAAGTCAAGCGAATATACCTTACTGTCAGATTTCACCACCGGTTTATTACCCATGTAAAGTGCCCCCATAAGTTGAAGAACTGGAATTTCCAAAGGGAAGTTAAAAGGAGTGATAATTGCCACCTGTGTCAAAAAGACAGAAGTGTTATTTATCCCCAGAACGTAGAAACTAAACTTGAATTGGGTAAGAATTCTGGCATGGAAACGCAGTTCTAAGAGCTCTTGTTGGCCCCAACACTAATTTAATCGATATCTATTTATATATATATATATAGATATATATATATATATATATACATACATATATATAGATATATAGATATCTATATATTTATATATATATATAAATATCTATATATCTATATATATATAAATAGCAAGCAAGGGAGAGATAGATGGAGAGAGAAGAGAGAGAGAAGGGCGAGAGAGAGGTAGGGAGAGGGAGAGGATGTGCGATTTATATCCACAGGTCCCACCTATGCACTTTATGTGTGTGTGAGTGTGTGTGTGTGTGTGAGAGAGAGAGAGAGAGAGAGAGAGAGAGAGAGAGAGAGAGAGAGAGAGAGAGAGAGAGAGAGAGAGAGAGAGAGAGAGAGAGAGAACGTACAGTATATAATATATCATAATAACGATTTATGAGGGTAAAACTATTCGTACATTGGATACGATTTCCAATGTGCAAAAGGAATTCTAACTGAGATGTTGCCACGAGCAATAGCCATAGAATCGCCACCAAATTCCCACAGGGTCTTTTATTCTCTCCATTAAAACAAACATCATTATAAATGTATACACATTTTCAAAAGGTGTACAAACATAAAACACTAAACATAAATCAGACATTATTTTTGAATTGGAAACAGCGGTTCTAATCCACGTATCACCACTGAATACCCACAAAAAAGTATCTACTATCGTAAAGAAAAAGAAAAAAAAAAAAAAACTCTCACCGGTCCATAAGGCCACCGAAAACCATTGCTCTGTTGTCCACCGTGGTTCCCAGGAACCGCAAAAGATCTCGCCAAAAACCGAACCTATCGCAAGCGAAGCCCCCATCGAAATTAAAAGAAAACAAATAATTATGAAATATTTAGTAAGAACAATTAACATTTAGGCAACAGTTTCTCTTCCATAAACTCTTTCTTACCGAAGGAAAATAGTTACAATATTGAGATTACATAGAAAGGTAAATGATCCTCTAGAACCTTTATTAAACTTTCTTCATACTTATTTGCTCAATATCAACGACTGCAAACATTGACATTATTGATGACAATATAAAACATCCAATGTTCTTCCATTAAGAAGTCGGTAAAGCCTTCAACTCCATTGCTATTTTGTGTGTTTTACAACATTTGTCCTCCTTACCACTTTTATGTATTTTTACCATCATTATTACTATCTACCAAGTATATTTCACGTCATATACTCTTTTCAGAACTTCCTTCACATCTCCTCATCTTTCCATACACCTCTACAAACCATAACTTCTGTCTTATGGTCTTCCCTTTAAACAATTCGATGTCCAATTTTCTTATATTCTTATATTTGACAACTATATTTCTTATGCGACTTCCACATTTTACATTGTAGCTCTAACTTTTCCTTCGCATACTTTGTTCAATCAAGTTTATCAATCCATCCGCAAACCATTTCCGCCTAAATCTATGCAATAAGCTATGATTTTTCATATTCTCCCTCTTTCAACCTCTCTTAAAAATCCCAATTGCACACTTGTCTCTCATTCCTAAACATTTCACCGTTGCTGCAGAATTTACCTGATCGCCCAAAAAAAACTGACAACACTGCAAACATCTTACCTGGTTTTCCAAAAAAATTGAAGTTAACTGCAGAAATTTACCTGATCGCCCGAAAAATTCTCGAGAAATTGTTGTGTGACAGTCACTTCTGCCGTGGCCTGTGCGGTGCTTTTTGGAGAAACTCGTTGAATCAGTCGTACAAAAAAATCTGTTACCTGTCCATACGGACCAAATATTGAAGGGTAATATGACATCAACCTTCCGGTTTCAGTAAAGTCAATGTCTAAACTTTAGTAAAGTTTACTGAGGTATGCAAAGTTTTCTGCTTATGTAATTTATACTAAACACTATCTTCCTGTAAGAGATCGTATGTATCATACAACCAACATTGCAGGGTCACTTAATTAAAACTTCCTATTCGTTACTTATCTCAAAATCTACAGCTTTTGGGACATCAACTTGCGTATAAGGAGGTCTATATTCCTGTACCTTAATTTCGAAGTATCATTTTAATCGAGAAAACATGACAGTCCCAACACCTTAAATACCAACTGACACATTCCTTTAAATAAGTGCAGAGGAGACTAAATCGCGAATCAATATTGGAGTTAACAACACTACTTTGGTGCCGATTTTTCCCCTCTGACCACAAAATAGCATTAACTACACTCATTATCTTTTTCCTTAACGTTGATTCTTTAAACAGCTTAAAAACAGCCACTTCATTTGAAACTGAATTAGAACTATTAATACTAATAAAAACTCGAAGCTAACAACTTCTTTACTCTAATAACGATTCACAGTGTACTCTCAATAACAAATAAAGTCTAACAAAATATGAGCTGTTTATGGCACATAAGCTATGACTTCATAGTTTCATCTTTTAAATTCAATTACTCTATCAGAGTTTTACTCACAGCTCTTGAGAAAATTGAGCATTTTCATATAGATGTGTGTGTAATCATGCGTGTTAATCACAAAAAATGAGTAAATTACGTTAAAGTAATGAGCTTTGTCCCACCATAGTACATGCAGCATAAGAGTTCCAGATTTACATAATACATTAAATATTGAAGTTGCTAACATTAAATTATCAAGTTTGTACCTCTGGGGTGCGCAGAGCAGCCGCAGCTTTTGCTGAAATGGTGCCGTATTTAAGGTATCTGTCAGAGGGGAGGAGGGGGGGGACAGAGAGAGAGAGAGAGAGAGAGAGAGAGAGAGAGAGAGAGAGAGAGAGAGAGAGAGAGAGAGAGAGAGCGAGAGAGAGAGAGAGAGAGAGAGAGTGAGAGAGAGAGAGAGAGAAAAAGAGAGGAGAGCGGGAGAGAGAGAAAAAAAGAGAGGAGGGGGAGAGGGAGAAAGGGAAGGAGAGAGAGAGAAAAAGAGAAAAATCCTTGGTCAGCGGTTACATTCAAAGCCAAAATAACTGAGACTCAGGGCACTTCTTGTTAGCTGGTCTTCTAAAAGAGACCGCTTGGTCATGCGGAAAAAATTGACCATAAGATGTCGAAAGAGGGAGAGAGAACGAGGTAGAGAACAATGAAGATGAGAGCAAATTTTTGAGTAAAAGTTCAGGCTTCTCAAGCTGCCAGTTTATTTATACATCCTTTCTACCAATGCATAAAAAAAAACATCATCATCAAGATTTAAGTAATGCAATTTTATAACATCGTTGTTCAGCAACTCCCGCAGAATTGACTAAGTAGAAAATGACATCAATAAATCACTTGCGCAATAAAATTGTTGCTAAAAAAAATGGTGAAAAAACCACAGCTCAAAACATTAAAAAATAACAGGCTACCACAAATAGCGCAATATTACCAGCTTTTCTTTTGAGAAAGTAAAGAATATAAATTATGATTTGAATAATGCCTTCCTCGACAACTCTAAGCAAGTGCGGTGAAAAGTCGGAATCATTATCAACGATAAGAAGTGCAAAGAAAAGAAGCAGAACAGTATGACTGCAAAAGCTCCCATTGGAGAAAATATTAAACATTAAAAGCAGAACATTTCGGGAAAATCGCAATGTCTATCAAAAATACCTTTCAGGGTTCTTGAAAGGGTTGTGGACACCTGATTTGGGGCATTCCTGCAAGCTACGAATATATGGCTGCCCTCCCAAATTTTACATATCAGTGCATTGGTCTGCCTTCTCAAACTTCATGGAGATTGCATTATCAGCTCCTAAAAGAATGAGCTAAAGAGAATTAGTCAAACAAAATTGAAAATCTCTGCAATCAATTTCTACCATACAATGCTTGATGAGCATTCGAGTTATTTTCCAATTTTAAGCTTAAAAAATTACCTGTAGCTCGTCTACGCTGGTGTCCGCGACTTTCAAAAAAACTTCTCCATTAAGAGGGTCGATGATGTTCTCTTCCCCCTTTGAGCTTTGCCACTCTCCTCCGACTGCCCACCCCACCAAGCAATGGTGAAGTTGGGAATGGAGTGAGAAGAAACCACCAGCGACAGGAATCCCAAGCTCCTGCAGTTCCGCAAAGACCTAAACTTATCAGTGCTAAAATTTCAACGATGTACTGCTTTTCGGGATAAAAAATTACCAAAGGTCGAAATTGTCCGATATATAATGGAACTGTAAATCGAACGCCCCTGGAGAATACACAGGAAAATGCTGAATATGTACTACACCACGCATGTATTAGAGGTAATGAATTATTAGAATTAATGATATATTAGGATTAACTACATTGAGTTATGTTTTGCCACGTGATTCATTTGGACCACGCAACTGATAAGTGTTATTATTAATAATTGTTTTTATCGGCTCTGGAAATAGAATCTCCAACAAAAAAATTACAAAGAGTAGACAATGCAAGCCTCTAGCACTAAAATCAATTGAAGAGACGAGAAAAAGGGAAGGTAACGGCATTGCGTATGTTTAAACCTTCTTGGCCATTTCGCAATTTGGTTCTCAAAAAATGGCACATTGTAAAAACCATAAGCTTTGGTTTCAAGTGAAAACGCAACTTCCAAAGAAGCTCATGTCCCCTAAAACTGTCCAAAAAGGCTCTATAAATACTGCCACTACTTGTACTTCAGGTGCTTACCAAGATTGAGCACTTTCCCGGGGTTCTGTCCAGAAATCTCACGAGGGTCCAAAGAAGCAAATCCCATGGAAGAAGTGCTAAACAACCTGAGAGACACTTACACCAGACATGGCGGTGAGGTTCTACTAATAGAAGAAGAAGTGGACAACAAAAAAGCAAAAAATATTAATAATAAAAATCTGGAACCCAGCAGCATAGCAGGACACTGTTTTCTGAGCAGCTCTTATAAAACAAAAAAGCTTATGATGGAATGTTATCTCCAGACTCTGGGCAAAAAAAAAGTCGAAAATCAGCTGTGAAGGTCAGGGAAATATTTGTCCTAACATGTGTGAAAGTACATTTTAAGTATGTTGGACATTTTGAGAGGGAAAAAATAAAATTTTAAAGCATTTTACAATTTGAGCATTTAAAGAATTTTATGCTTTTACCTGCTATTATGGAGGCTCCATCTAAAAAATTGTCCGGCCGTCCTTAGCCCTAATTCCGTAGAGCGCTGCATGGCAATTATGCAACAGAGAGGAAAGGAAGAAAAGGCGACACACTGTAACGAATCGTACAAACGATTGCAGTAATGAACAGCTTCGAACTTCAAAAGTTTGCGAGGAAACAAAGCTCCCTGCTTTAATGTCTTGAAAGGCCTTTAGAGCTATGCGGCGCGCCAGGAGCGGCAAAAAGGATGACTTGGTCCGTACAAAATCCTTACTGTACTTCATCATCGTCACTATGGAGTATGGACTGAAGATATAAAACTGTAGCGGGTGTCCAAACGGTATCAAGACGTTACGGTATTATAAGTGCCATTTTGTACTCGCTTAGGGGCGTAAGTGGTTGATATTATAGCTCTTTAGGGTGTGGTTGGTTTGCTTACACTATTCTGTTGTTGCTTTTGTGCTTTGTTGTACTTTCAATGAATTTGGTTGGCGTCCCCTAAGTCACCTTGTTCCTTTTTTTCCTACTATTTTTTCAATTAGCTTGCTTCCTTCATACTCCAATTTTTTAGTTCCGTCTTTGCCGTCCACTCTTTTTGTTCCTATGTACTCAAATGGTTTGTCATAGTGCTTTCTTAATAAAATTAGTTACTCTACTAAACATCCAGTATATTGAGCTTTATTAAGGAAGTAGCAAGAAATAAACTGAAAGCGAAACCATGAGAGAAGCAAATCGAGTTGAAAAGCAAAAGAATTGGAAAAAGACAGAACGTAGAGGAGTGGGGAGTAACAAGTACACGGAAAGGAACAACGAACACAACTAGCAGCAAGAAAAAACATCCTAACAAAAAACTACCCAAAACAACCTCGAACAAAAGTAAAACCTAGTAAAGACAACCCCGTAAATCCTCCAAGATTGGCACAAAGCATTGCCAGAGATTTCAGCACGTCGCCAATCTCTCATTGCATAAGCAAGACAGAGACAAGTGGAAGATTACACTTGTTGTAAAGCCACACATAACCGTTGGCGTTAAAAATACGTGAAGAAAGATGGAGGAGTTCTCCCAATACCCCTTTTCCCGAAAGGTCGTTGCCAACAGGTAAGGAGGAACTCATCCGAAGCGACGATCAAACAACCACAAAGCTTGACTGCCATTAGAATGAAATCATCCATGGCGCCACCTCGTGTGTTATCACGCTCCTGCCTCTTAGCACCATCACGAGCAACCAACCCAATCGGCTGAGTCACTCGAGCGACCGATGCAACAAAAGCAAGGTTCGCCATGATAATGCCATAAAAAATATGAGAATCACCATTAAACAAGACAATATCGATACATTGCGAATGAATGATATGTGAAATCTCATATAGTACACCACCACCCACCCACCCACTCCCTTGTATGATAGTTGCAATATCGTCGCGAACTATGTCATGGGCTTGAATTATCTCTCCCCATAGGAACAACGGAGCAAACGGACGTTGTTGGGCTCAACAACACAAGCACGAGCAAACGAAAGAGCCCAACAATAGTGGACAAGGGAGGTGAAGCCCAAATCCACAAGTAGTAGTAGGGGGGCGTGGTGCGAAGGGTGGAAATGGTGGGTGTATCTAATAGATAGGCTATAGACATGTAAAAAAGTAAACGGGCACATTTAAAGTTAATAAGAAGTTCCTCGAGAAATTTAGACTTTGTGATAAATTGATTGTTGCACACGCGTAACAAGTAAAAAAACGTTGATAGTAAAAGACGTGAGGATACAAGAGGGACGACTCCCAACGATATTACAGGCAAACATTTTCAACGTCTAAACATTTTTAAGTTGAGAGCTCGATTTATATGTTTTTAACTCCGAACACGCTTAAACTATCCCTACAACGGCACACATGGCAATTGTACGTTGAAGTACCACGTACATGGTCTTTTAAAGTACAGAAAACTGGACATTTACGGATGTATGGAATGCATGATAATTGAAAAAAACAGAATTCAAATTTATGAGCTAGAAACATCAAAGATTAGATATTAAAAAAAAGTAGAAAATCTAAAGGGATAGTTTCTCAACGCCAGTATACCACCAAACGATGTATTCAACAACTTAGGAAGTGGGAATTTTTATTTTCATCACCAAAAATTAAACAATTTTGGACCAATTGTGAAAGGTAAGCAATATGAATAGGCGGAAAAAAAAAAAAAACAAACCTTCCCCAATACCTAGGTACATTGAAAAGACAAAAGACAAAAACCCTATTTCTAAAACTTTAAAAGAAAATCTGAGAATAACCCTGAGAATTGTTTAAATTAGAGGTTAAAATGTTCAAACTGGCATCGACGTTGTTGATTAAACCCGACAATACTCCTAAGGTCCCTCCTGAAATATCATTGACCACGTGCATTAGGAACTCATCCAAAGTGACACCCAAACAAGCAAAAATCTCGACCGTTATCGTAATGAAAAAACACATAGCATCAAGTTGCATTCAATCACGCTCCTTGCCAGGAACAGCCTTCCTCAACATGTCGGGCCGCCTGAGTGGAAACTGTAAATAGTGTAGATAGAGTCTCTCAGGATATTATTAGATCGCTGATGTTGCTCTGGTAAATTGTTAGAATATGCAAGGCAGATTTTGAAGCTTCTTGATTGGCTGGTAAGAAAGCTGCTCAGTTTGTTTGGTTATCTCCTTACTGGACTGTCACGCAACTTCAAAATTTGTGTCTTTCTCCAGTTTCAGCGAAGCAGCTCCCTTATCCTATAAAGTGTGAGTTCCATGAGCCCAATGAAGTCTATGGGTTTCTTCACTCATAGCACAATGCAAAAAAACAATCTTCAAATATGCCAATTGTTCAACAATGAATAAAAAACAATAGGAACTGGTGCAATATTAGGTGCTTCTCGTTTTGGATTCGGGTGCTTTTATTTTTTTTTTGCCATTTTTATGTGTTCACGTTGCTTTCTTTGTTTCTTATTGCCCTGCTTGTAGTTTTTCAGTTTTTGCCTTACCGCCCCTTTTGTACCCTCGGATTCAGATGGTTAACCATCGTGCTTTTTAATTATCCTGTCATTATAATATTAGGTAGTTATTGCTAGATTATTCTTTAGGAAGGCTGGATTACAGGTAATGGATTTCATAGTCGCAGTAACTGTACCAAAGTGTGTTGTGATTGTACATTTCCATTTCAGGTGAAACGGACTCCACATACACTGTAAAAAACAATTTCCAAAACTTTACCAAACAAGCCATACTAAAAATAATTACATGTATTAGAAAATTAATGCTCTTTAACATTCTCAGAATTGGGAAAAGACAATAACAAGAACACATGGCTAGGTTAACACAGCAGAGGACATTCTTGGAATTGATTACCAAATATTTGTATCTTTCAAAAATAACCATTCTAGGCACAAGTCCGGGTACTGTGATGTTTTCAGATCCACCTGGGACGGTTGAAACAGAACACCCTGGATGTAATCTCTACCACTTCACGATACAACCTCTCCTATTTGTAACATATGCCAAAATTGCTGTGACCAATGGACCAGTAGAACAGATGATCCTTTTCCCGTTCAGAGAATCTAACTAAAAGAATGTTATGAAGTTAGCACACCAGTTACATGTGGAACTAAGAAGAGGGAAAACTCAGAACGATGTCAGATTCTTTCAAAAATACAGCACATAATGAAGGGCGAAACTGAAAATATCTTATTTGATACCAAAAAGTGGGATGCACCAACAACACAAGCAACGCACTCAAAAATTACGTGAGCCACTAGTGAAATTGTAGTTCACTCTTTAGCCATGCTCTAATTAGCAAGCGAAGAGTGACCCGACCCAGAAATGACTTAAGATAATATTGTTGATATCTGCAAACAGAGTGAATTACAAACCCATTCTGCACAAGGGGTTTGATTTGATGAGGTTTAAGTCCACCTGCAAATTGAAAAACCCATCAGAAGTATGATGAGAAAATGAATGGTACGAACAAGGTTTGCCACAGAGAAACAAATGGCACACGTCAATTTACACGTCACACGTCAGTTATCGAACATATTGGCGATATAGTGCGATAAACAATAGCGGTAAAAAACCGATATATTTTAGGATACAATGTTTTTTGATGTGATTTTTCTAATTCTCTCTGTGGAGATGTCGTCGAGCCGCTTTGGAGGTTATGATTCTGCCAAGCGATAGATGGACCTGGGCGTGGTTGATTTTGCCAGAGCCCCACAGTTGGTAGGATATTTTCATACTTACAATTTGTGCACGCCCACCGAAATAATGCATTTCAATACACACCCGAAGTACAAACAATATAATACAGTACATTGTAGTTGAAGTACACTATTTTATAAAAAAATACACCGGTATAGGCACACTTATTGGTGATATACATTTGACCAGGGACTGATAATATCGGCTACCTGGATCGATGGATATTTGATCCTTGTGAGACCACCGATATACAACACTATATTTCAGTTATAGAGTTAGTATTTAGCCGTCAACGCCTACAGGTACATTCACCACAATATTATTGTCCTGTGGTGAACATACATGTCTGTTGACGGCTGGATATGCACAAAATTCCTGGATTACATTGTGCAAGAACCTTATCAATGACATTTCAATATGAAGTTACAGTAATGAAGGAATGTAGTCCTTACTTTATGTCCAAAGAGATCTCGGATGTTGTCGATGCCATACAAAATCATAGTGGGCCTGCATCCACAAATGCAAATGAAAATGATTTGAGATTTGCTATTAAAAGTCCATTCAAGTTATGCTGAAATGGACCATGCCTGTAAGATTGATTGAGTATTATACCTTTTTATATGATTGAGTATATTAATAATTGAGTATTATTTGAACAGTTGACAGGCATTTACCGCTCAAGCGAAAGACCCCAGCCATGGACTTCAACATCATCAGGAAGTCCCATTGGCCGTAACATCTCAGGACGGAACATTCCCGAGTTACCGATTTCGACCCATTTCTTCAATTGCTCATGATAACTGCAAAAAGAATGGAGAAACAGCAAAAACAAGACATAAAACAAGACAACACAATACACCACAATTTATTTTAATTAGTTCAGCGTCACATTTTTAATCCATGAGAAACAAATGTAGCTTAGCTGCTCACCTTCCAAATAAAATGGTCATCTTTAAATTGATGCAAAAGTAGTCGTTTATACTGAAGCATACAAGGCACGTAGGACAAATAATAATCCTAAATCATGTGAAAGCTGACCTGAAAATTTCCATGCTGGGCTCGGTGTATGGGTTGTAGGCTGGCTTGAAACGCAATTTTTTAATGCCTGGCCTCCTTGGTAGCCCTTTGCATATTTTCAGAAAACAAGACCAAGTACTCACACTTACCTTTTCTAAGAAATGCGACGGGAATGAAGACAATGAGCACAAAATAAAAACAGCAAACCGTAAGAATGCCCGTTCGTGAGAATGTAGTGTCACAAAATAGAACAGGGAGAATTTATGCAACAATACGAATGGCTGGGCAAATATTTTCTATACAGGTTCTCCCCATACCTGGACTTCCCCCAAGTTCACAGTAAGTGTAAGCCAACTCTAAAAGCTTCCTTTACTGCTTTCAAAATGCCATCAAGTTGTTTCTTTGCTTCAGGATTCCCAAAATTGATGGATGACGCACCTAAGCGAGCGAAAAAATCGTTGATTACTCCAATCAAATCACCTAGAGTCGTTCCACGTTCACATATAACACCTGTTTCGAAAAAATCCCAAATCGGCGAGGACAATGTGTTTAACAAACACTGGTTATTGTCAGATATGGGAGATTACCGGGATCAGTCCGCTCACTGGAGAGAAAAAAACTTTGCAACATTAGGCGATCTATTTCATGTAATTCTCACCTTCTATTTGATGGAATTCCGCCAAATGGGTTTTGTCCACTGCCTCATTTCTGAACACACGATCGATAGAGAAATACTTCTTTGGCTTGAAACCATCCTGTCCATTTTCCCAATCAACAAAAGCCACATCTGCTGTCAACTACAAGCAGTAAGTGATAGTGACAACTCTAATCCAAGTTACTGCAACAAAATACATTAACTGATTGTTGTGAACCCTCATCCACAAAAAGTGATACCTGTTACTGCAACAAAAGCTTAAAAAAAGGAAGTTACCTGCGCCAGTTTATAAAGCATACGAGAAGACACTGCCGTGGTGTGTGTACGGAGAAGATTCTTCTCTGTTTCAGAACGCTTCCAATCACTTCCATACCTGAAGAGCTCCGACCCACAACATGTTTACCCAAGGCATGTGCTCACATCAGAACTTCCAACTTATAAGCTTTTTACTCAAGGTAATTGTTTGCGGCCCCTCTTTTTCTTGCCCAACTATTAGATCCTTCCAAGCCTATTCCAGAAATAAAATATCAAGTGTGCTTTAAACAACTATTTTGATAATACGGCAGAGCATAGGAATTTGATTCCAAACTATATACCTATCACCGACGGGACACCACATTCGTATACTGCTTTTACAAAATTGCTCAAGAAGTCTATTGCAGCATTTGAAATCAGAGCTTGATAAATGCCACACTCAAATTATAAGCAGGAATTTTGAAAGCCTGAGAGCATAATTTCCTTATGAATTGTCAACATTTTTGCAGCAAAAGGTCGTGTAAAACAACACTATAGCAAGATGAATGGGTGGACACTAACCCAATAGATCCATGCCCTCCCCTTTCATGAATTGTCTGAACTTTTTTCAAATATTCCTCTGGCAACCTCTTTGCTGTTGCAGGCTCTGTGAGACACATGGAAAGTCAAAGTTTCAGGAACCCAACCTTGGATTAACTACCTACATTATAATTTGTGAAGGAATTTAAAGAAAATGCAAGAGACAGTGGCATCAAGAGTACAGGAAGGAATAATCTACTAGAATCTCTAGTTTTAAGAGTTCGGCCACAAAAACAACTCCTGTCCTTTGAAAGACCGCTGCCTTCTGTGATTATGAATGACAGCTTGAGGAAAAATTGTGGCCAACCCATTCAATTACAAATTACTGATCTTGCACTGGTGGAGAGAATTGTGCTCATTTTTTTTTCCAAAAAAACAGCGAAAAACTATGAAAATTCGTGACACATTTTGCATAAAAATTAATAAGTTGATGAGGGTGAGGACGGTGTGAAGAGAAAATCAGAAAATCTAAGAAAAAATTCTAAAAAGCTTCCAAACTAACTTTGTAATGTTATGATTGGATCATATAAAAGGGAAAAGAAACAGTGGGTTGAAATCAGGAGACATGGCAAATGAAAAACCTACCGCTAGACTTCACCAAAGCCTACCTTTAAGGAAAAAAGTGTCATGAGAGTCTCTGGCAGGATGTTGTTGTGGTTGAAACAGGGCATCGAAATTCCAGAAACTGCACAGCAAACCAAGCATATTTAAACAGGGATAATGACATAAAACAACAATTGGAGAATAGAGAAGCCAAACTTCTAGTAACAACACAAACACCTGCTCTTGTAATCAGCACAAACTTAGTCGTGGCACAAAGAGACAACCATGAATAGAAACTTTGCTGATATTCTTATAAAACTAAGGTTCACCGAGTTGTATAAAACACAACCCATAACGTTGGGGTGTCACATTGACCTGCTACACAATAGATTGCCTCTCCAAAGTGATACACAGACACCGCAATTCCCAGAGACTATAAACATTGAAGGCTTCAAACGAGGTTCAAATCCTGGAACAGTTAATCTCCTACCTAAAATTTAGCCTGTTTTCATGGATGATCGTTGTTATAAACATGAATCCTACCACTATGTAATCATTGGTGGCCAGGTGGTTCGGTTTTGTACATAAGCCTTCACTAATAAACATTGCGACCATTCAGTAGAAAGTGGAGTAGAAACTAAAGCACAAAGATTTATTACAAATTTCCTTTCAAAATGTTGGGGCATGCACCTGCTTTCTACATAGTTATTAGTTGGCATCTCCTCGAAACTGTCCTCCATGTGCAGTTCACCCGCAAAATTTGAAAATTAGCACCAGCCAGCCTTAACCGCAACAAGAGTTGGACCTCTGCAAAGCTGCTCGCACCAGATGGAAAGTGAACAACAAGTTCGAGTTGCTTGTGGTTTTTCAGAAAAATGTACCAATTAACAATGCAGATCTTTAACAATATAAAAACAGGTTCATGATATGAACTCAATGCTATGGCATGGCAAAATGCAAGATGAAAAGGATGGAGTATGGATGATGAGCTCACCCCATCTCTAAGAAAATATTCCGAAATTCTGCGCGGACCTGTCCACTCGATACCCAAAGCTAAAATTGATTAATTTTCCAGATCGGCGTAAGGTCAACGATAGATGGTCTACAAAGCTACTTTAGCTATAAGCTGTACAATCGAGAACAAAAGTAGAAGATAAATAAAAAAGCTACACTGTCCATCACTATCAATGTTAATAACACTAATTCAGTCACGACTTTTAACAACTACATAAGCGACTGGACTATAATTCGCCCCATCTCTCTACACTAAATTAGTACTATACATTCTAATTCCGCATTTGGCCCAATAATTCCTTCACACTAAAAGTGATGAGGAGTGGTACCTTAAGAAGAGTATGGAGGTGGCCTCCATCTGTCGGCTGGCCAAGAGCGCGGAAATTGTATTGCTTAAACTCCTCCTCCTTCCATGCACCACTGCCACAATGACCTTTGTGAGTTTCAGGTCACACTTTCTACGCCCTGGCTAATGTGTCCACCTAGGCCAAAAAAAAGGTGACGCGAATGACAACCATTCGAAATCAATTCAACATTTTCAAATCAGCTCATCAATTTTCTTGAGGAAAGAAATAATCTCCAAATCCAAAAAATGTAACCATAACATACACACATGCAGACATACTGGGTCATAGGAAACTGCGGTATAGTGGCTTGGGCCGTGGGTCAAATCAGACCTTTGCAGCATTTCCCGAGTGAGATCTGTTGCGAACTTTTTCTTTTCCAGTGCAAATTTCGGCCCTTTCTCAATTTTATACGTCTTCCAAGTGCTGCACAGATCAACAGCTGAAAGAGTTTGAGTGGCTAGAGTCCTTAGCATGAGTCGGCAATGTGCAGAATGCAAAGATTATTGCATGCATGTGAAATGCTTACCTCGGCGGAAACCAACCAGCTATGTGCGAATATCTCTATGTTTTACGAAGTGACAGACACATTTCTAAAGTAATTCAGTTCAAAACAATTCAAAGTATGGAATGCAACACACTACAGCTTTCATGATAAAAAGGGACTGCTGTGTCTCACATTTGATTTATAAGCTTGCGTTTCTTGTGCAAAGTTTGCAATTCGTCCTTTCCTAGCTCCTGTAACAAACCCCAAATGGAAAACTTCAAAAGCAGCTTTGATTCCTCAGAAGCTCTCTGAACCCTTCAGCTATTAAATTGACCAAACGTAAATAAGCTTCGTAATTTAAAATTAAAACGATTAAAATAATAAAGATTGGCCATTAACAAGCTTCGTAATTTATAGTTAGAACGATTGAAATCATTGCCACGCTCTGTGGCTGGTAAGAATTCAAGTTTTACATTAATTTATTGTACCTTTGCTTGACAATAACTGAGCCCAGGAATGCAAGTCAAAGGAATGTAGTCTACTTTAAGTTATTCAGCATTCGCTACAAGTTTCGTAAGCTCAAGGGGACAGCTGATAAGAATTGAAGGAACGACAAAATTTGCAATAGTTTCAAAAATTTCATGCTCTTCAAATTGTAATGAAAAATACAACTTTACAAATGCAGAAGCCAGTCTCACCTCTCCATTCTGAATTCGCAGAAGCTGTTCCTTCACTTTATCATCAATACTCTCCACCTGTAAAAGCCCAGCCCTCCTAGAATATCTGTTCTCAGCTCTGACGTCCTTCCAAGTAGCCAATTGAAATGAAATGAAAAAATTCAGCAGGGATTTTCATAGGGAAGAATCATGCCTTCCGAACAACAAGTGGCGGTCCCGACGCGCTCTTCTGCACCGCCAGCCATCGCAGAGGCATGGCCTGCTTCATCCCCAGGTCTGCTAGAGGACCTACAGCCGCCTGCCACGTGGACGCCCATCCAGCTCCTCAGAAACCAGGCCAGCAGTAAAAGACAGCAGAGAGATAGCAGAGTGGAGAACCAAGAGTTGTTAAACTGACCTTCAATTTTTCCAGCGAAGTGCCCTCAGGAGGAACTGCTGCAAAGACCAATGCCTCAGGAGATCCATTCTTGGCAAATCCCTTAGCCTCCTCCGTGAGCTCCCACTTCTCATGCTCTATCTCCTGCGTATAGCCGTAGCAAGAAATGGCGTCAAAGCAACAAATATGACTTGACGTCATACATGTCAGCATCTTTAATCACTACAATATTATTTAAGACAAGAAATCGGAGGCGTCACAGAGGGACCTAACACCTGAGCCTGGATGAGCTCGTGAGCGTAAAGACTCCGAATTATCCCTGTAACTGCCGAGTGTTCGAGGCCAAGGGATTCGGCCCAGGTACCGGAGTCGGGGATGCTGGCGTTGTCGGCCACGTAACGCAGCAGCGTAGTTTCATCCATGGCTGCCAGTGGTCACTGCTGCGGACAATGAAGACTGTAGTATTGCAGCTGTGAGGGAAAGGTTTCCAAATTTCATCTGCATTCACAACATAGTTTTAAAGTGCGGAAAGGTATGAAAAGGTTATATGACTTATATCTGGATACTCGATACTATACGCGTAGTATACGAGAAAAACCCGTTTAATACTCATAAAGTATGGGATGATATAGCATTTCTGCCCGTTTTCGTACTTTTGAATAGTGAATCACAACAGTACGGTGAAGTGCGCTCTTTGGGTGCTCTCCATCTCCCCCCCTCCTCTCTCTCTCTCTGCTCGGCCATGGATAGCAGCGGAGACAATGCGTCTGGAGACCTGGCCTTGCTGGAGCGCGCCCGTCTGGCAGGTGGTCCAGCAGGCCCTGTGAAGCGCTCAGCGGGCGTGGATCCTAGGGTTTTTGACATGCAGGCGCCCGCCATGCGACGTGACGTACTGCGAATCGTCATGCAGTATCTGCGGGACGAGGGCTTGAATGCCGCCGCTAACACTCTACAAGATGAGGCGGATCTCAGGGTTACCGCTCACCATCATCTTGAGGATCAGTTCAGACACCTGAGGAAGGCACTATTAGGTTAGTTGACATGACTCGCTTAATCCGTCACTGGCGTGTTTAAGTGTTGTTGCCGCTTGTTGCTGTTTTTTATCTCGTATTCGTCATATTTTTTTTAAGCCTTGTTTCAGTCTTCCTGGCCCCGTCTCAACTTTATGCTACTCGTTTTCTTTAGCTTCACTCCTTAGTTGACCCGTATTATCAGAAATCCGTCCGTCTAGTCCTACTTACTCTCTCTCTCCTTTCATTCAAGTGTCATTTCAAATAACAAGCAAATGTGTGATTATTGGAAAAGCTAACCTTTGCTTGTTGTTTTGCCGTTGTTGCCAATCCCAAATTTGTCGGTAACTTTTGTCACAATTTGACGAAATTTGATTAAACAGGTTTGAGTTTATGAGTTAGAGAGTCAATGGCCTAGAAAAATAAAAGGAAAGAGAAAGGATTCCACTTATTCAGTTTCTTACCGTTTTCTATTTTTTTCTTGCTACCATTCCGTGATGCATTCAACTTTTGTACGAGGTTGTTTGTTTGGATCCTCTTAGGTCCTAGGACCTGGCATTGTGGCCATGGTTCTGCATCCTTTTTTTAAGGGTTACTTATTTTGTGACCATTATTTATTGGATATACGATTTTTTCTTCATAGCTTGGGATAGCACAACACAGTGAATTGTATGACTATTTTAGCTCTTTGAGTAAAATCCACAAACCCACGTGTGTTCTTTCCGCTCGAAAATCTACAGTTTTGAATGTTAACACTTTTAGCAATTTTTCACCAGGTGACTATAGTAAAATTGGTATTTAAGAGCTTCAAACCTACATATTCAAACTCCTTTTCCTGGTTGTCCATTTGCATGTACTATTGTAGAAATGTTTATATATATTCGAAGAAGATTCTAAACATTTGTATTATAAACTTTTACATCTTAAAATTGGCCATTAAGTGGGGCATAAAGCTCATCACATGTCCAATTTTGTTGTTTTAATTTGTTTTTAAATTCACCTCTTCATCGGCGTCCTTGCCCTGTATGAACCGGCTTGAATTTTTTGGAGTTTTTATTGCAGATGGAGACTGGACAGAAGTTGACAAGCTGGTGCAAAATGCAGCTCTGCGAGAGAACGCACAACTTCAGTACAGCGTTTATCGTCAGCACTATCTGGAGCTCATTGAGCAAATGGATTTTCAAAAGGTGATCACATTTGCTTTGCTCTGAGGCTTCTTAACTTGACCTTTGATCAAGGAGCTTTCTGAGAAGTTTTTTGAGACTTTCCAAGATTAGTTCATGTATCATGATTGCCTGGATATGTCCGAAAAGCTTTCATGAATAGTGTCCTTGTGGTGGGTGAGGCGGGTTTCAGGCCTTTACTTTGTTAAGTAAGCGACTGAAACCACTGGAGCTTCAGGTGGCTCCTCAGGGGGAGTTTCGTGAGCTCTGTTACCTCCTCACCTGTCGGGCTGTGCAGGAGGCACCTGCTTTCAAACAGTGGGAGGGCGTTGCAGCATCACGGTACACACCTCACCACTATTAGTGATCCCACTGTCTTTAAGTAAGGACATACTGCTTTCAATCACAAAATGAATCCGTATCGATCAAAGTGCCATTGTAATGTGCACAACGGTGTACATAATATGGAATTTTTTCTCACGTAACAATACTCCTGGTGCAGCCTCATTGTTATAAATTGGGATACATCAATTGTTGTGGTTCCAAAAAGACTCGTTTCAAGTATTGGAAGCGGTCCTTCATATGTAGTACTAGGATGAGCCGAATGATTAGAATGGCGTCATCGAGGAAAATTTTAGTTACCAGGCGAGGGGTTGTCTACGGTCATTAAGAAGTTTGAAATCGTTCTGTTTGGGGGATGCAGAGAGAAGCTGGTGGAGCACTTGGCAGGCATGCTGGAACTGGGCAGTGATACGCTCACCGGTAAGAAACAAAGTCTCCTTCCCTCGGGTCCTCTTGTCTGTGGTGGAGGTCTTTTTTAGGCAGAAACGCGATAGGTTTGCATGCACCAGTCAGAAAAAAATCCTATTTCACTTGGGCCTTAATTCCTGTGGTTGAGTTCTTTCTTTTTTTGAAATTGGGAAGTTTGTCCCTAAGGGATAGGTGAGAGAGTTTGTATGCAGGTCCCCTCCAACAAGTTCCGCCCCAGCGATTGGTCCAACTTCTGGGCCAGGCGGTGTGTTATCAGATAGAGGGGAGCCGCTACCACCCTCGAGTTCTTCCTCGAATCGCCACGTGAGCCTCATTGGACAGACGACGGGCCATGGCAAACTAAGTAGTATATAACCAGTATACTACACTGGCCATCGCTATTAGAGTTAATCACTCTAATTCGAGTGAGTGTTTTTTTGACCCAAATCATAAATTAGTGTTAATAACACCATTTAGTTAAGTGGTCCAGAATTAGCCACGTGGGAGAATATAATTTAGTGTACTTAATCTAATTAAGTGTCAACACTAATAGTTCACTAACTCTAATAGCGATGGGTGGTGTACTTCTTTAGTGGTAGTTGATGTAGTGACACGATTCTCTGACGTGGCGCAGTCTGATGGAGGACTATACCTGCTTTCTTCTGCCTAACGCAAACAAGACAACGTTTCGTGGACATCGGGAGAATGTCAAGTGCGTTTTTTCTTCACCATATCCCTCACCAGCCGGATTTGTGATACCGATTTTTTTTGGTAAACTGTTGCTTTTGTTTTTATGACAAGGTTTTTGACTGACATGCACTTGAGTGTTCGCAAATGGGAAACGGGCAGGTGTATTGACTTCGTGGGTGAGGATGGCACAATGTTAATTTCTGGCTCTAGGTGAGGCCTTTGCAGTAACCGAACTTCTGCATTTTGTAAATGCACTTCTGCATAATCATTTTCTGTAACAATGATGAATCAATATCTGTTGCGTTACTTTTTGCATTACTGCTTTCCGCAGTGTTGTTTTTTGCAGTAACGGCGATGCGTCAATTTCTGCTGTGTTATTTTCCGCACTAATGTTGCCTCGTTACTCTCTACACTGGCATCAATTTCTGCATTATTTTTACTGTATGAATGATGCAATTCATAGGCTCTCCTGCAAACTTACTCCGGTTGATGTTGATGACGTGGGTGACAGTGACAACACTCTTCGTGTCTGGCGAGTGGAGGAGGATTTTTGTCTTGGAGTGCTGTCAGGACACAGTTCTCGCATTTGGGATGTGTCCAGCAACTCAGCTGGAGATATGGCGGCCAGTGCTTCAGGGGACTCCACTATAAAGGTGGGGCCTTTTTTTGCGCTCTCTAAAGGACAATCCAAATCAAGCAGGATAGTGTCGTCGTCTCTCTCCCATCACTTTCTCTCCTTTTCTCTTCCTCTCCCTCTCTGGCTCACACTCCGTCTCCCTCTCTGACTCCCGCTCCCTCTCCCTCCCCGTCTCCCTCCCTGTCTCCCTCACTGACTCTCTCTCCCTCCCCTCCCCCTCCCTCTCTTCCTCCCCCTCTCCCTCCCTCACACACATTTTTGTGCCTCGTTTCTTCTAGCGTTCGCCGATTGTAACTTTTTAGAGAGGGTAGTAGGGCCACTGTATGTATGGTATTACTCACAGTACTGGCCAGTAACCGCACTGAAAACTGTACAATTTGTGTCATTTTCTGTACAATTACTATGATTACTCGCCAGTATTGGCAGTAATAAATTTACACCATTACTCTGTATTTGTGTGTGGGTAAGCAAAGAGGAGAGGATATGGAAGTGGTAGGTGTTTTGTTCTGATGTGACATTACAAATGTTTGGAAAGGACATTCCTTTCAACTTTGTGGAAAGTAGCTGTGAAAATTTCATCCGCTGGGACTTTTGTGCAGAATTTCATGGGGGGGTCACAATAAATTATATGGTGGAAAATTTCTGCACGATATTTTCGAACTTTTGATTCACATCTACAAGGATGGTGGTTTGGGAAAGGATGTTTTTTGCAGATCTGGGATTTACGAGCTCTGAGAGTTGATGACAGCAGTCCAGAGGATCCCCAGACCTCCGTATCGACCTTAAATGGCCATGAGGGTGATGTTTACAGCGTCAAATTTCATCCGGCAAATGTGTGTTCTCTCCCCTCTAGCATCGCAACTCTCTCCTCGCACATTTCATTGCTATTATAGCCTATTATCCGTATCCTGTTTTACTGCACATTTTTTTTTTAGTAAATTATAAGTGTAGATCCGGCTTCACCATCAATAAAGCTTATTCAAGGTTGGATGACGTGCTCCTTTATTGCTACTAATTGAAATTATTGTCATTATTCTATGCTATTGGGTCAAAATAAAAAAAACCCGAGCGAAACAGTCTTATGAACTCTAACATGAATGAAAGGTTTACACCTGCGTCTCTGACAGCTCCCTCATGTCCCACATCTCACATCCGACATTTCATACATCTCTCACATTGCTCACATCCCTCGCGTCTCTCGCATCCCTCACATTTCTGACATCTCTACACATCTCTACATTTCTCTGATATCTCTACACAGCTTTTGCCTGACATACTCTCACAGCTCTTGTTTCGGGGAAAGACAGGGAATGGTGGCGAGTGGAGGATACGACAAAACAGTGAGGCTTTGGGATGTCGCCACAGGAGCTTTATTGCGGACTTTGAGGGGTCACAGTGGAAGTGTGGCCCGAGTAACTCTTTCTGCTAGAGGAAATTTGGCAGTGAGCGCCTCTAAGGACAGTACAATTCGTTTCTGGGATTTAGCAAGTGGGATTTGTATTAAAACGCTAAGTTCTCACTTAGGAGGTGAGCACTTATGTTTTTACAGGGATAATGGATAACCCTTCAGATTCATTTTACAAAGAGTTGATGAGTGATCGGACAATTTTTTGAAGGAATTTCAACGATCCTGGGTGAAAGATAGAGATGGGAAGGAAGAAGAGAAGTAAGATACTTGGAATAGTGGTTTTGGGAGTAGTTGGTGAGAGGCCAAAGGAATGTGAGCGGGAGAGAGCTGGATTTCGGTAGGGGAGAATAGGACGCTTCTAAGCAGTTTGTTTCAGTGAATGAAAAGTCCGTACTCAAAAATAAAGTATGGTGTCGTTCGAAATTTAAAATAAATTGAGTTTGTGTTTTGAAAAGTGAAATTTTTGAACAAGAGTGCTGCGTAATCTTGTGTCCGTGATTGTCAGCATGTCAGAGCAGTTTGAAATAAGTTTTTTTATTTCGTACAAACTGCGTAAGAATGATTTTTTTTTTCAATTAATTTTGTCTTTCAACACCTCTCCTTTACTCTCATATTTTTCTAAAGATTGTACTGCGTACAAACTGATACTTTCGAATTTAAAACATTAATACTCGTAATTTTTTTCACTAGTTTATTTTGGATAATGGTATGAAGGCCCTTTCCCCTCCCTTTTCTATTTCCTCGTCCTGCCTCTCCCTCTCTTCTGTGGTGCAGAGGTGACTTCGGTGGAAATGAACCGCAGTGGAAGCCTCTTATTGAGCGGTTCTAAGGACAACTCTAATCGGCTGTGGGACTTGCGTTTGGTATGCTTTCTCGCTTTCTCTCTCCATACTAGCATAGGCTGGAAAGCAATGCACCTATTTGGATTAGTCCATGAGCTCGTTATGCAACCCTGTAAACATACTACTGAACCAACTATTTTTCTACAAAATTGTAAATAACCTGCAACTGTTAGCCATATGCATACTCCTATTTTGTGGCATTTTCTTGTGATTGTATTCTTTCGAGGAATATTTAAAACTTGGGCAAAAATCTGCAGCAGATCTCGGGGACAACAATTTTTTCTTTAGGAATATAGCATCAACTAAAGTGAAATCAAGTGAAATTTATAGGTACATGGGTTTCTTCCATGGAAGGTAATTAAAATGGTTAGCAGTGAAAAATTTATTGTCATATGATGTGTAACTCTTTTTCGGAGTACGTCGAAAACAAAGTGAAAGCTTTGGGTATATGGGTTTCTTCCATAGCCATACTGGTAAGTAGATTCACTAATAGTGAACAATTGACTTTCACCTGACGCTTCATGCTTTTTCGAGTACGGCAAACAGTAAGTGAATGTTTTAGTTATATGGGTTTCTCTCTCATAAACAGACTAGGAACTGGAATAGCCAATTTGGAAAAGTTCCTTTCATCTGACGCTTGATTCTTGGGAAATTCAGGCGAGGCCAATCCAGCGGTTCAAAGGTCATCAAAACACGAGCAAGAATTTTGTTCGCGCAGAATTTGGTCCAAATGAAGACCTCATTGTGGGAGGATCCGAGGTGAGCTACTCTCTCCACCTCTTTGACATGCTCATTGTTGGTTTGAGATGTTTCCGACGCATGGAATTTTTCTCCATCGTTCCTTTAACGATATTTTTCCTTCATGATTTTGCCCTACATTTCTGTAGTAATTTATTTGATTTTTTTTCTGTAAGTTCTGTTGAGATTTTGGGGAAAAGTAAGGGAGTAGACGTAAAGATGTTCCTGTCATTCCATCCATCCTTGGACTTTGTCCACTTGATGTTTCGAAGGGAGAATCTCGGTTTCACACGTGTGTTCTTAGAACATATTGTAAATTATATTTTATGTCTCTCACAGTTAACTGTCAACCTTTTAGATGCTGACTTTCACCCTTTTCTTTCAAATATGAAAACAGAGTTCTCTATGTATATCTCGAACAAAAAGTTATGCTAACATTTCTATTCTGCGAATGTCACTCATGTATGATTAATGATGGCAATATTATATACAGACTTTCCTAATTGTCTTCCACGTTTGAGAAGTCTATCGTCTGCCTTACTGCATGTCCATCATAATTGAAGTGCTCAAACCCTTATTCCTAGTTGCACTAGTTTTGTGTGTATATATGTTTCTGGTAAGTTGTTTTTCATCTTTGTTTGTTTTTGTTCAATTCTGGGGTTTTTGCCCTTGTAGGATGGACTGGTTTATATATGGAGTGCGGCGACTGGGGAAGTCCTCCAGCGTTTGGGAAGCTGTGGGGAGGAGGGACACCGGGGAACCGTTTACCGCGCCATTTGGAACAGCAACCAGAGTCTCCTCGCCAGGTGCCCAATTACTGCACTTTTTTTCCTCAAAAGATTTCAAAAAATATTGTTTAGTTGAAAGGTTATTTGCTTGAAAAAATGTTTTTTTTTCTAAAGCCTGTTAAATGAAAATTATTATTTACTTAAAGATTGTTAAAGGTTGTTTATTTGAAAGATGTTTGCTTGAAAGATTGTTCACGTAAAAATATTGTGTATCTGGGAAATTGTTTACGTATAAAGGTTGATAGTTGTAAACGGCTGTTTTCTTGAAAAGATTGTTTACTTGAAAAAATTGGGAAAGATTGCTTGCTGAAAACGTAAAATGACTGTTTTTTTTGACAATTTTTTTTACTAAACAGAGGTGACTTACATTGGAGGTGGAACTTGTGTTGCAGTTGTTCCCATGATTCCACAATTAAAACTTGGTGGTACGACGAGTCTCGTCCTTTAGTGCAGGATGATGAAAGCTAGATGAAATTTGAATCCGGAAAATTGTTTTTCCTCCTCTCTCTCGTCTTTTACTATGTGAGAGCTTGCATGTTGTAAGAAATGTTGACGAGGGCACGGTATTTTTTGCCGGAAGACAATGTCGAACTACTGTGAAGATTCTTTGGATTATGTTAAACTTGTTATCCTTTTGGAAGAAATAGTTCGTCCGGTTCCTCTAGAATCTTCTGAGTGATCTTTTCAGTTTTTTCTTTGTATTGGCCTTAATCTATTATTTTTGGGCAAGGCTGAGGGCATACATACATTGGCAAATGTGACAATCCTGATGGTGTTGGTCGAGGCTCATTTGCATTCGTGCCCTACTGTTCTCTATGCTTTTTGAAACAACCAAGACGTAGTGTTGGGTGGCATGGAATGGATGCGGTAATTTGAGTCTGTCTATGCTTAACGTTCCTTAGTTACATGTCTTGTAGATACACGTTTGCACAGAAATTTGGAATAAATGGGATAGTGCAACTTTTGGGGCGCATACCTAAATCATTTTTTTCAGCTGCACAATCATAGATTGTTATTGAAGTTATAGACGTGAACAGCGTTGATGGAAAGCCCACTCCATTGCCAGAAAAAACGCTATTGATTCATTCACAGTAAATAGTTTAAAAGCTGGGTGACAAAGGCTAATAGGGTGGAATCCCAGCATGTGTCTACACGTAAATGGAATAAAAGGTTACGGTCATATCCGATGTGAACATTGTAGTGTTGTGAATTACCTTTACATACAGTACACAATACTTCCTGATTTATAAAAGCTTATACCTAGCTGTTAGAATTTTTAGTGTTCAGAGCGAATTCAGTCTCAATGCTACTGAATTATGTTCTGATCAGTGACTCAAAAACTGTCATTAATATTAATATATGATTTCTGTAAAGAAAAAAATCGGCCAAATTGTCATTTATTACCCTGATGACATTGGGCAGCATATCCATACCTGATGCATGTAAGATCAACTATCAAGTATAGCCCTTCAACCCTGTATGTGACTGTTACGGAAAAATAGCTAAAATCCACAAAAGTGTATCTTTTGTCCATAGTACTGCTCAGAAAGTATATTAGATCGATGATGGTCAAGGTCCATCTTACTACTTTGACAAAATGTCCCCATATCAAAAAGCCAGCACCATATTGGTGCAGAAGTAACAGTCAGGAAAGCGAGGACGTTCTGTCATTTTGGAACTATTATCGTATTAAATCCAATATAATGTTGAATAGCTACTGTTATAAACAACTTTGCTGTACCTATTTAACAAGCCCTTTTCTAAGGAAAATTAGAATAACGTTGAACACATTATTTGCCAAGGTATTAGTTATGCAAGTACCGGACGGAAAACCATGTAGAAACTTTTCTAATAGACGACAAATGAAACATTCCGGTAGCAAAACATTCTAAACCGTGTCAAGTATCCACTACACCGCCAATCGTTATTAGCGTTGTGTACGCTAATTCCGTCCCGCTTTTTTTTTTTTTATTCTCAAATAGAATTATCCACACTATTTAAAAAAACCCTAATTCCTAATTAGAATAGACGGTTTCTTCGAAAATTTTCAAATTCCCAATTAGCGTAAACCACGCTAATTATTCGTATACGCTAAAAAAAACTTACACGCTAATAACGATTGGCGGTGTAGTATGTGTCAAAACCAAGAGAAACCAGGCAAACCCTAATTTCTGTCAAGTTCTTGAGAAACAGGTGATGAGAAAGAACTGCCTGACTTTGCAGATTTCATAATAAAACCCATTCGTTTCGGTAAATCTCCCAGATCCCCTCTCCATACTTCTAACCCTTCGCAGCCCCTAAGATGAAAAAAATGGAAATACTGTCCAGTAAACGTAACGCAATCATAATATAAAGGACAGTATCTCCAGCCTTAAACCTTTGATTCAACAAATAACTAAAAAACCTCAAAGTCTCTTTGAAAAATGCAATAATAACCTTCACCTAGACATTTTCATGTCTAACACCTACGATCTCACATACAAGAATCCGATTTCAAAATGAATTACTTCGTAGTGTAGACGATGATTAGAAGTTCGAATATAAAAATATATCAAGTCTAACAGCTTCTGTGATGGTATCCCTATGCATTACTAAAACATAAGCATGAATAACAACGACAATGTAATAGTTGAAAATCGAAGGTTTCCTTCACCTCTCTTACACTATGTTTCCTTTCCGTACGCAACAAGTTAGACAAGGTGCAACATATCTTTACGTTTAACTTCTCATATTTGTATTTACCTTTCCCCATCCATACAGACAGAGGGCCATGAAAACCTTCCTAAAAAAGAAAGAAGAGTTCATCCATTTTTAAAATGTCACACTCACACAAACTCAATCACGGCAAATTAAAACTGCCTGTAATTTTGTTCTCTTTCCCAAAAAAAAAAAAAAAAAATGTGCGGCAATGTGCCTAATTACCGCCATTTTGTCTAACAAACCCAACTTTTCCCCTTTCTTCACCGTCAAATTTCTAAGTGCCTCTAAAATGAAACAAGAACTCTCGCCTCTTCAAAGAACCTCAGAGAAGCCTACCACATCTCCAAGAATCCTTTAAAAAAACAGGAAAGAAAAACATTATCCTCTCTTCAAATCTACCAACTCAAACCTATGCCACTACTTTCCTTCCTCCTCCTTCCTCAATCTTTCTCCTCTCTCCTCTTCCCTCGTCTTTCTTCTTTTCTGCCCTCCCTTCCTTCCTCCTCCAGCTCTCTCCCTCTCTCCTTTTCTCACCAGAAACTCCCGTCCTATTCCCTCTCCCTAATAGAGAGAGTCCTCCTGATGCGTTTTGAGCACGAGGTCCGACTTAGGATACGCCATACACGTCAGCACGAATCCCGCCTTCATCTGGTCTTCGTCGAGGTACGACTGCTCGGATTGGTCGACTTTGCCGGATACGATTTTGGCAGCGCATGCCGAGCACGCGCCTGCGCGACAGCTGGACGGCAGATCGAGGCCCGCGTTCTCCGCGGCCTCCAGGATGTACTCGTTGTCCGGGACGCGCAGGTCGACGTCACCCGAGGGCGTCTGCAACGTCACCTTGTGGTTCATGGAAACGCGGGACTGAACGGAAGCGACACGGAACTGGCGGCTGACGGAGCGGGGAGCGAAGGAAGAGGAGGAGAGGGAGAGGGAGGGAGAGAGGGAAAGGCAGGGGGAGAGGGCGAGGGAAGCCATTTGAGAGGGGGGGGGGGGAGAGGGGGAGAGGGGAGGGGAGGAGTGGAGTGGCGTGGAGTGGAGAGAAGAGAGAGCGCGATTAGGGTTCTGGAAAAGGGCAAGAAGCGGAAGTGGGAGAGAAATGCGGGAGTGGATGATGATGACCACCTTTCCTTTTTTTGGGAGATTGAGAATTGGAAAATGAAACGAAAAAAACGAAGGGGGTCAAAGAAACGCCTCGCTGGAAATATATATACCGTCCGATAGGGTTATCACACGTGCGAAAATTTACTGTAGATTTCCCAGCAACAAGTAAAATCCGTACATTGCCGTGGAAAAATGTGCTACTGTACGGTACTGCAGTGTGGGAACATTATGAGCTTTGTTTTTTTTTTCAGTTTCGACTTTTAATTCTAGACGGACAGATCCAAAGACAGTTGAGCACATCATCCTAGCCGTCCGATTTTGAAATTTCGTCGAGCTGTAAGTGTGACGTCAGAGGAAACGTGACTCGAAACGTAATCTGCAGCATACGGACAGCAAAGAAAGGACGGACACGTGGCCGGTGAGGATTCAGTTTTCAGCGAACCAATCTGTAAAGGACGAGGCGTCTTCTGACCGTCCGATGATGGTACCTTTTCGTCGAAATGAAATCCTGACGTCAAAGTAGACGTGACACGAGACGCAATCCGCTAAAAACGGACAGCTGGGCTAGGATAGACACGTGGCATTGAAAAGGTGCGACGCCTGTGAAGGGCGGGAAAAAGTGAGGATAAGGGATGAGGTGGTGGAAGGAAAACACGTTTCAATAACGCTTTCGACGTTTCTAAAACGCGTTTCACGTTTCGCGTTTCGTTCTTTCCGCGTTTCGCGCTTACCTCCCTTTCTTCTCTCTCCCACGTTTTGTCTCCCTCGCCCTCTCCTCCTTCACTCTCTCTTTCTCCGACTCCCTCCCCAGTGCCTCCTCCCTTTCTGTCGCTTCCCCTCGGTCTCTCCCTCCCCCCCCCTGCTTTCAAACTTTTCAAGCAGGTGGTGCCATAGTCCCTCCTTTTCCCTCTCATGTTCCCTTCTCAGTTTGAAATCGGGCAGTCGAAAAAAAAAATCACCAACTGCTCTTCAGTTGTTATTGCGCTGTTTTCTGGCAACCTTTTTTTTTTTTTATTGAACGAGAGAAAAGTCAACCCAAACATCATTGATTTTTTCAGAACGAATATTTTTTTCGACACTACCTGCTCTTCCCCTAATTTCCGCTTGTTTTGAGTGCCTTCACCCTCTTCATGTAAAATAGCAATTTTCAACTTCATGATTTCTTTCAACAAAAAGTTTTATGATAAAGTAATCAATTTTAGCTCGGATGAGTGGAAATTTTCTCTGAAAAATCTGTCCTCTAGTGAGCTCCACACTATATGTTCTCAAGAATGCATTTAATTTAGTGCGCACTTGAATGCATTTTTTTTACCTCGCACTAATTAAATACAGTTGATGCCAAGCAACAGTTCAGAGCGAGGTGCGACAATGTTCTGACCGTATTTTCAATACCACACTATTTTTTGTGCGCTGGATGGCAGCAAAAAAAGGGGCAAACATCATGGAAATGGTTGGCACCTGCAAAAGGAAATTGTTGACCTTAGTATGTCATTTTATTTTTATTTTTATGTGTTCTTAAGCTGGACCACTGAGGAATAGAGTAACTTACGAAGGCACAAGATAAAAAACAGAAAAGCAAGGGAAAAGGAAATTAGAACATAAATCATTTATAAATGGAGTGACTTTATCCTCAACCACGAAGTTCACGGAAAAAAAAAAAAAAAACAACAACGACAACAACAGAAAGAAGGGAAAGGCAACAAAAATCTTACTTTACTTGGAAATTTTTTCAAAAGAACTTCTCAAATAAAATTTTTGTTTACATCACTACTAGTACAAAATCACTAAAAAAAAAAAAAAATCTAACACTAGTACACAATCGCAAAACAAGAAAATGTACAACCACCTTGACTGCAAAAAAAAATCCTTTACTAAAAAAAAAAGAAAGGAAAGTCAAACCTTTTCACGTGGAAAAAAAAAACGAATGAAAACCTACCTCCAATTTCAAATCACCTCTACTTTCCAATGACAAAGGGAAAAATAAAAATGGTTTTCTTTCTGGGACCCAAATTCAGGAAAATAAAAAATGTTACAAAATGTCATCGTTTCTATGATACACCTATTGAGGCTGAAAAAAATATTGACTTTCCGGTAAATCGCTTCCTATTCTTGTTTCCCTTTCCTCCCTCCCCTTCTTCCGTCTCGTCCCCTCATTCCCCTTCCCTCGTTCACCTCCTCCCTTCTCTTCCATTCTCCTCCCTCTCCTAACTCCTCAAGATTTGTAGCTTTTTTCTTCTTATTCCTACACCCCTCATAGCACTCGCTCTTGAACCTCTCCTCTCCCAATATCCCACACCTCCCTCTTCCCCTCTTCATTTCCATCATACGTAAAGGGGTTTAAAACACGATTCGTCGAAGAAAAGCGAAAATACTCGGAACTTAACCGAAAGAAAAAGACAGTAACACCAATTGTTGTCATCAGTGCAGCTTCCATTACTAAAGTTTTAGCCTATGTTACCTTTATTAGATCCACAATAACATTATACATGTGCACAACATTGTATGCGTTTCGCACTAAATCTCAATTTGAATTAAAAATATTAGACCTAATTTGCCTTTAGAAACCATTCAGCTCATTTTATTCCAATAAAGTGTAGACGACACTGATAGGAAAGGGTGTTATTGCCCAAAAAACGACAAAATAGCAAAATGACGAAGATCACTACGATATAGTTGGTTCAACAAGGACTGTTGGTTTTACTTAAACGATTCTTGAGTTGTACAGCCCATGGATATGTTGACAAAACTAATTTGGTGCGACTTTTCTAGAGCAAAAATCGCAAAATAGTATAAATAACACAATTTAAGGGAGTGGACTCCAAGCTGTCACGCCTCCCTACATAAAATTATATTATGCATTCTAATTCTGCATTTACAGTAACATTTTTTTTACACTAATAGCATTAAAATAGGTTTCTTGATACTAACTTTGATTTATTACTTGCAGTACCTTAAACACTCATAACACTAAATTAGTGTTATTAGTACTAATTTCGTTAAAATACTTATAATTCGCCTACACTATCTAAACTGAATTAGTGACATTGATACTACTTTCGCATTAAAGTTTATGGATAAAACTAAAGAAGTGTTATGACACTAAATTCTGAAAGATTATAAACCAAATAAAACACACACACGACAATGGTGTTCCTCCAAAAACATTTAATATATTAAGCACAATGCAAATACAACTTCTTTTCTTCTTTCCTTTTACTTCTGATCTTTCTACGCCTCCTTAACAAGCTACACCTCCAAAAAGATAATACTACCATAAAGTCTCAACCAATATATATAGGTACACGACTAGATACGTGTAAGAGTCAACGCGGTGAAATGAACGACCGACAAGTTTGAACCGACTTGAACAACACGGTACGCGTAACCGCGAACCAACTTGAATCACGCAGTACGACTTGAACTTCCGTGAACCGAAACTACTAAGAAATTCCACGTCACTTCTATAGTACAATTCAAACATACGTGAAACGAAACAAACATTTCATTTCACGTCACTTCAAATATCCAGCGACGAAACTTCTTCGTCGCTGGTACTTCAACTATCCAGCGACGAAACTACTTCGTCGCTGGTCGTCGCTACCTTAGCTACGAGAATGACTCGTCGCTAACAGAGTTCTCAGTACCAAATCCTAACAGTCCCCCTCTTACTGTGATACTCAAAGCCCCCTCTTACTCCATGCCAACTAATTTCTTTCCCATTTCATAGACTTCCTTTAATTCTGTTTTGGTTAACATATCAGCAGCTTGTTCTTCTGTAGGAACAAACGAAAATTCAACTTCTTTTTCCGCAACCAAATCTCGAACAAAATGCCACTGAATTTTAATGTGTTTAGTGCGCTTATGCAAAATAGGATTTTTTACTAAGTGCAATGGAAAACATATTATCACTTAATATTTGCATGCATTCTTTTTCCACTCCAACCTTCGATAGAAATTCTTTAATCCACACAGCATTCTTCGCAGCATGACACGCAACCATATACTCCGCCTCCGTTGATGAAAGTGCCACAGTAGGCTGCAAACGAGAATTCCACGAGATCGCTCCTCCTGCAAGTAAAAAACACATATCCTGACGTAGACCTTCCTGTATCATGGTCTCCTCCATAGTCGGCATCACAATATCCATAACAACTCAAGCCCTCACCCTTCCTATAAACAATTCCAAGACTAAGTGTTCCAGCCAAATATCTAAAGATTCTCTTCACTGCCTCCCAATGTATTTTTTTCGGATTGCTACAATACCGACTAACCACGCTCACTGCGGCACTGATGTCTGGCCTAGTACCGACACTCAAATACATTAAGCTTCCGACCGCCTCCCTATACGGGGCATCAACGTCGGGACTTTTAACAAAATTAGAAAGCTTATCACGAGGATCAAGGGGAGTTCCGAGTGGTTTAAAAACCCAAACCTTTCAAGTACCTCTTTTGCATATTGTTCCTGGCTTAACTTAATATCTCCGTTCCTCCTTCTCTGAATCTGAACTCCACAATGTATTGTGCATCTCCTAAGTCTGTGATATTAAAATACTTCCGAAATTCAATCTTTAATTCTCCAAGTAAATCCAAGTTGTGAGAGATAGAAATGAAATCATCTACGTAAACACTGAAAATTACCATGTCCCTACCTTCTCCCCCGAATATACACTCCACAATCTGCAGTAAGCCTCCTAAATCCCAAAATTACTAAGACCTTGTGAAGCTTATGGTTCCATGTTCTTGGTGCCTGCTTCAAACCATACAAAGCTTTCCACAACCTCCATACTTTTCCATTCTTTCCAGGAACTCCTTCTGGAATTTTCATATACACCTCCTCTTCTAATTCTCCATTTAAGAAAGCTGTCTCTACATCCATCTGTTGGATATGCATTCCCTCCGCTGCCGCCATTGCAATAATTGCTCGCAAAGAATCAAACTTAACCACAGGAGCAAAAGTCTCATAATAATCAATACCCTCCTTCTGCTGAAAGCCTTTACATACTAACCCGCGCCTTATACTTAAGAATTTCTCCCGAAGCTCCCGTCTTTGTCTTAAAAACCCACTTTGAGTCAATCGCCTTCTTACCAACTGGTAAATCTACCTCTTCAAAACATCCGTTCGATTTTACAGAATTAAATTCTTTGATAAACGTCGGTTTCCACTTTTCCTCCCATTCGTCCGAGTCTCGAGCCTCTTGGTATGATTGAGGATCCGCTGGACGATTTTCTGTAATTGCCTTTTATAAGAGAAAGGATTCCGCTCTTCCTTGTCTGATTTCGGAAATTGCCCTCTGGTAGCTGGTTTGCTTTTTATATGACTGTTCAGGTGAAAATCGTTCCGGTGCCTTCCCTTTATTGGATCTTTTACTTCTCCGTACGTCATCTGCAAATTCTTTATCCGAATCACTGTGCTCAATCTTGTCATCATCCTCCTTCTCTAAGGGTGTCTCTTTTGATGTCACGTTGTCAATGCCTGTGGATGATTCTCTGGTGACCTTGTCTCCTTGTGATTTGGTGCCGCTAAGCTTAGGTGTCGAAACTTTCTCTAAAGGTTTCTCTACAAATCGCACCTTTTTCTTCGTCCCTACCTCTGACAAAAACTTCGTCATCTTCTCTACAAATCGCACCTTTTTCTTCGTCCCTACCTCTGACAAAACTTCGTCATCTTCCTCCTCCTCTCCAGTGAACTTCTCATAATGAATTTCCTCCTCATAATCTTGAGCTCGCTTGTACTCATTAGCTCCCTTCACCATCCATTCCAAGTTCTCATTAAACTCCACATTTCTAGACTCTTTAACCCTTCTAGTGACTGGGTTGTAAATCCTATACTGCATTGAGTTCTCACTATATCCCACAAAATATCCTTCCCATGACTGCGCAGCAAACTTTCCCTCCCGATTTCTTTCCTCTATGTATCCCATAGCCTCACATCCCCAAATCCTTAAGTGTTTTACCGTAGGTGTTTGTCCACTCCAAAGTTCCTCCGTTGTTTTGTTGCCCAAAGCGGAGTTTATTCTCCTGTTCGTTATATGGTTAGCTGCCCTGATTGCTTCTCCCCCAAGACGATGCGTGAGTTTCGTCGTATGGAGCATGGCGCGTACCATCTCTTGCAATGTCCGATTCTTCCTCTCTGCAATTCCATTCGATTGTGGGGAATAAGGAGATGTGAACTGCTGCTTAAACCCCGTCTCTTTACAGTAATCGGCGAAAGCAAGAAATTCACCTCCTCGGTCTGAGCGTACCGCCTTTATCTGCCTCCCACTTTCCCTCTCAGCCATGACCACAAAGTCTTTAAATGTTTCAAGAGCGTCTGACTTAGCTTTTAAAAGATATACCCATGTCTTTCTGCTGAAATCGTCAACTATCACCATAATGTACTTATTTTTTCCAATGGTTTCTAGATGTGTGTCCCCACAAAGATCTACATGGACTAGATCTAGAGGGGCATTTGCTTTAAATTGAAGATCTTTCACCGGATGAGGTTTCCTTTTATGTTTCCCTTTTGTGCATCCCACACATCCAATGACCTTCTCTCCTTTTGCCACATCTAGCCCTCGAACCGCCCCATGATGAATCATCTCCTTAATGTTACTCTCTGAAGTATGACACATACGATGGTGCCACAACGTGAGGTCCTCCTTGTTAACTTCTGCCGAATGAAGATGACCCTCTTCATCTGCCGTCCTATTTTCTAGTTTCCTCCAAATCAGTCTACTTTGCATATTTTCAGTCACAATGCCTTCTGCAAATGGCCCTGTTTTACTACTCAAAATGATTCTACCTCCTTCCAAGCATGTGGCTCTTCCTCCTTTCTTTTGAAGCTGTGGAACACTTAAGAGATTAATGCACCCCCTTGGATTATAAAGCACATTGTTAAAGCGTACTCGATTGACTCTAGTTTTCCCTTCCCTATCTTGTGTTGGTAAATCCAACCGTACTGTTCCCACTGTATCGATGACCATCATTGAACCATTAGCCACTATGATGGATTTTGGTATAGTGAGTTTTCTAATGTCACTGAATAGTATTGGATCTAAACACATGTGATGTGTGGCACCTGAATCTATGATCCAACTGTTAAATTTTCCCTTATTCTCCTTGCCTCGTGTGTGAAATAGAATATCCTCCTTTTCCTGTGATTCCTCGATAAGTGAAACGAAAAATTCTTGATCCTGTCCCATTGGCCCATCCCCAACAAAATCCCCTCTACCTGATGAGCTACTTCCACTTCCTCCACTTCCTCCGCCTCTAAACTGTCCCCCTCCGCGATTGTTTCCCTTGTTTTGATAACAACCGCGACCAGTGTGTCCCCATTTATGACAAACGTTACACTGTTTACTTTTGTCTGGGCATTCAAAAGAGCCATGCCCAATCTCGTTACAATTGTAACAAGTCATCTGAGAGGTATCACGTTGAAATGAGCCTCTCCCTGGTCCTGTGACCTGCCTCCTCGTCCACGATGTCCACTTCCTCTTCCCCTAGATCCCCTAAAGTTGTAAGCTCCTCCGTCATCCTCCTCTTGATGATTCTGGTAGGATGATCCTTTGTTTTCCTCTTTCGGTGTTGCTTTCTCCTTCTCCGTACTTTTCAAGTGATTGATAGCGTATGCCATTGTTTGTTTCTCTCGCCCCTTGATGACCTCCTTTGCTACCGCAAACTTGCTTGGAAGACTCCTCATGAAAACAAACAACCTCTCTTTTTCTGTAGGAAGTTATTGAGTGAGTTAAGTTGTTCTATGATGACATTAAACCTTTTGACTCCATCATCAATGGACTCATTCTCCTTCATTCTAAACCCAATATACTCCTCAAAGAGATAATTTTCATTTGCCTCAAATCCTTTTTCAAACGCATTTTGCAAAGCGGTCCAACAATCAAAAGCCCTATCATGAGTTATAAGGTGTTGATGCATAGAACTAGCACAACTTTGTATAAGTGCGGTGGAGGCCGCCATATCTTTCTTTTCCCACATATGTGCTCCGGCAGGATCCACGGAAGGATCCAGTCGTGTTTCTTCCCCGATAACGATGTCCCGAAGTTTTTTCGGTGTGAATGCTCCTCGAATGTATCTCTTCCAAATTGCATAATTGGAACCCGTGAAGACAATGGTTTTATTAAACACTTTATAATCATCATCCTCGCTCTCCTCCTCTTCCTCATAAAGTTTAGATTTCCCCTTCCTTTTCTTTATTTTCTTAGAGTTGCGTGAGTCTCCACTTACTCCTCCATCTCCATCATCTTCTTGTGTTTTGAGAAACTCTTGAAAGCGTTCAAATGTTCCCTCGTCCATCTTCACATTTTTCTCCCCCCCATTCGTCATACTCATCATATTGTGTCCTTGTAACTCCTCCTCCACTAACTCCCCCACTAGCTCCTCCACTAGGTTCCGCCGGGGATTTCCCTTTCTCCGCCATACCGGCAAGTGTTGCCAGCAACCTGCTCCGATACCAATTGAAAGATTATAAACCAAATAAAACACACACACGACAATGGTGTTTCTCCAAAAACATTTAATATATTAAGCACAATCCAAATACAACTTCTTTTCTTCTTTCCTTTTACTTCTGATCTTTCTACGCCTCCTTAACAAGCTACACCTCCAAAAAGATAATACTACCATAAAGTCTCAACCAATATATATAGGTACACGACTAGATACGTGTAAGAGTCAACGCGGTGAAATGAACGACCGACAAGTTTGAACCGACTTGAACAACACGGTACGCGTAACCGCGAACCAACTTGAATCACGCGGTACGACTTGAACTTCCGTGAACCGAAACTACTAAGAAATTCCACGTCACTTCTATAGTACAATTCAAACATTCGTGAAACGAAACAAACATTTCATTTCACGTCACTTCAAATATCCAGCGACGAAACTTCTTCGTCGCTGGTACTTCAACTATCCAGCGACGAAACTACTTCGTCGCTGGTCGTCGCTACCTTAGCTACGAGAATGACTCGTCGCTAACAGAGTTCTCAGTACCAAATCCTAACAAATTCAACTTTAATACCTGTAAGTCCTTCACACTAATAAATCGTAGTTGATGGGTTTTTAAGATTTAAGATTTTAAATCTTAGACTTCTAGAAATTCTTGTCCTTTTCAAGTTTCCAGATGATCTTTCCGACGGAGGCGATTTTTCATTTGATTTTGGTTCCAGGCTTTGAATGTTGTTGACTGCAATTTCTTTAAGAGGTATATTTTCATCTTTAGTTCGAACTCCTTTCTCCACGTGAGGTTTCTGAAAAGGGGTTTTTACCGGAGTCGAAGCTTTCTGTCCAATTTCATCTTCCCTTTCCATGTCCTCTTCCTCTTCCTCATCTCTTCTATCGTCTTCTCCGTCACTCTCACTCTCCTCTCCTCCTTTATACTCTTCCTCCTCTTCCTCCTCTTCCACTTCTGTTTCCCACTCAAATTCTTGATACTTCCGAGCATTTTCTATCTCCTTCTTCTTCCCTCCTCCAAGACTCCGACCATTTCCATCCATCTCATTTCCCTCTTTAGCACCGTCCATCTTCTCGGTCGGTTCCATCCCTTTCTTCCCATTGGTCATCTTTTCCATCTGTTGCACCTCCTTCTCTATCGCCTTCCTAATTTTCTCCACGTTGCCTTCAACTTTCCCCGCCATGCGCTTGCGTTTGTTCGACAATCCTCCCATGTTCCATGGCGCCTCTCTCGCCCATTCTAGAAAAGCAGCGTTGACAGAAGGCAGTCGAGAGGGAAAGAAGCCATGGCCGTCCGACAGGAGACGAGGACGAGGGAGACCCCTCCCGTAGAAGCTAGAGGGAGACAGCTCTCCAAGGGGCGCCATAGAAAATGTAGGAGAGAAAAGAGAGAGGGGGGAGAGAGACAGATACAA
>JBBHKE010000281.1:125889-150889 GCA_037447655.1 Zygnema cylindricum | reverse complement strand
ATAACGCTTGTTGGAATGTGTGCAAACCCTCATCGACGTGAGAGACAGCATGAGCTAGAATAGTTATGTCGTCCACCAAAAACCTTGAAGTAATAATAGATGACACCAAAGCTCATTTCCCTAGGTAAGCAGATGGTGCTAAAGTGGTTGTAGGACGCAAACTTAGACACGCGCAAGAGAGTGGTAAAGGAGCTTGTCTACGAGCGAGGGGGCCTTTCGGCCAGTTAAAGATGCCGTGGCCGACGAGTCTATGTAGAATGCCAAAGAGCCGATCATCAAATTCAGAAAGGGAAGAAAGGAAAGAAAAGTTCGGGGGTAAAGTGCGAGCCTAGTACAAAGGTCGTTGGGCAAAACAACAAGTTAAGATAGCAAACCCAACTTGGGAATCTGAAATGATGAGATGAGAAATATCATCGAACACAACATCTCTAACAAATTGGTTAACATAATCAGGGGCTCCAATATGAGAACCTAAAGCCCTTATACCCTCTTGAGGAGTTAAAATACGGAATCCTGAAGGGAGAGAGAATTCTGATGGAAGACCAGTAGGGCTCCATACGACACATTTGGTGGATTAGACAGAAGGGTGAATTTTAGAATTTTCCTCTACAAAATGGGGAAAAGTAGGAACAACTTGGTCCGACGGGCGGACTATGTGAGTGTCGCCAGCAACTGAAGGGAACAAACAATTTGCAATACCCGTAGCCTATGCTATGAGAGCCTGCAAGTGAGTGAGGGCAAACAAATGGGCTCATAGAGGGTCACCTTGACGAGTATCCGTTATTAATTCCAAAGTGGTAACGTCTTTTAATGGGCCTCTGATGGGATAAAGTAAAGGGATGGGTTCGGAGTAAAACGCACGGACAAAGGGGAAATTTTGGTTAATAAATGATGGCGCGTGTCGAAGCTCACCGAAAATTGCGTTGCGATCAACCGTGGTAAAGGGGTTAGCAACGTCGACTCGTAGAACGACCCAATCTGGATGCAAGTCAATAATCGCTCATAAACCATGGACTATTGCCTCACAACCCCCTCGTGTTGCAACACCAAATTGATGTGGAGAGAAATGATCCTGGAAAGCACCTTGAAGTTGTAAACACATTGATCTTGCCACGAGACGATATAAAAGCGTCCCAATGTGCGAAAAATGAAATCGGAACTTTGGAATGTGACGGTTGTAGACGTTGGTACAACTTGTGACGGTTGAAGACGACTGCCAAACTTTCGACGATTGGTAAGTGTACAAAAACAACGACGATTGTAGACGTCTAGTTTTATGTGACATTGTAGACATTCAAGGTTTTGTGACATTATGACGTCATGCTCACTTGTGACAACGTCGACGTCACTGATTCAAGAATTCTCCGTCGTGGTTTCCCGAATTCGTTTTTTCAACTTTTCTCACTCGACGTGCCATAAAAATATACCTAAAAATTGTCGAAAAATTTATTTTTCAAAGATCTTTCATTTAATACCATAATTGTTTTTGTCTCATTCTTAAAAGTGAGAGATAAAAACTATAGTAATAGAGTGAGAGGGATGAGATGTTTACTGCGTAAAATTTCGGAAAGGTACATGAATGAAAATGGAGGTCCAAGACCCCCGCAAATTTTTTTTTACGTACATGCGCGTGACGGGCATGGAGAAAAATAGTGAGTGTTCTCCCTCGTGATATTTTTTCCCACTCGTCTTTCACGTGCGTGGATCGTTTGTCATTCATTGTTTGGGTGATACTTTAAGTGAAATCACCCCGCGAGGTGATTTTTGATGAGGTTTTATGATGTGCTGAATTCTCTTGCCCGGGGTCGAAAAGAAGAAAACGCCAAATTAAGTCCACACGACGACAAACATCTTCCATGTTTCCAGAAAACGTGTTTCCCCTTCTCCCATCATTTCGACAAGCGTATGAAATTCCCTCCCTCTCGCTCCCCGTTTCCTCTCCCTCTTGCTCCAGTCTCCTGCAATAAAAAGACCTCAATAGGTCCTCAAGACCTCCATAAGTCCTCAAAGCATGCAGCTCACAAGAAACCTTTAGGATAGCCTTGCCCCTTGTCACTTTGCAAAAATATGACCGCCACCTTGGCAATTAGCTGACTAACCTAACTTCACCCCTGTGAAAATAAGACTCCCCTAAGTCTGTCGCTACAGAGTGGAGTTAGTTGAAAAGGTCCGTTTGGGAGCTCTGCAAAACTTTAGTTGTAGCGAACAACCTCAGTTTACCCTTGGTAATCACCAGGTTGCTAAGAGTGGTTTGTAAGTATTACAATGCACCGAGGGTGCGGGCGCGTGTTAGGATAGTTTGTTGATCCTTTAGAGGGTACGCGAGTGGATTGGGTTCAATTGGACCGAATTGTATTGAGCATTTGTATTGTCCACGCTTTCCATGCCTGTATTGTCCACGCTTTCTATGTCTGCCATCTGGTTGTGAGAGGCCTTGTGCTTTTCTTGTTGTATGTTTGGTGTGGAATTTTTTGTTTAGATCTGGCTGTTGGTGGCCTTGAATAGAAATATTTCCGTCAGTGAAGCTTTAGATTTTTACCTCAGGGTGCTTGTTTATCAATTTTATGCTTTTATAAATCTGGCCCTTTGGCTTTGCCCGCTCGTTTGCAAGGTAGAGGTATCGGTTAAATCGGTTGCTTGATTAGATTCGGCCATCGTTGCCTTGCTAGAGACTTTTCGAGATTTTTGCCTACGTATATGGTGTGGTTTGACATTTGGTGCATTTTGTATAAGGCGTATCCGTTAGTCAATTAGCTCCCATCTCCGTCACTTTTATGCCCACTGATTGGGATAATCCTGACTACCCATCCGGATCTACACGTAGTGGTGAAACTTTCCGTTCGTCAAATTCCGATCAACAAAATTTGTTGAATTCGGTTCCTTTGCCGTTAAGTCTTACAATTTCATCTAGAGCGTCGTCTACTCGCTCAGATTTAACCACCGTGTCATCTTTGTCATCCATCTCATCCCTGCTATCAATGGAAGAGGTTGATAACGAAGGGGAAACCGAGTCGGATTCCCTTTTTTTTTGGTTTTTGTCAATACCGATTCAGTTTTTGACTTCAATTCACCCATTTCTTTCTATGGCTTCCACATCGTAGGGCCCTTCGGGTAAAATTCATTTATGCTTTTCAGGAATGAAGGACACCATGAATTTATCTCATATTCGAATGTTATTTGATACTAAAATGCGAGATCTAGCTTCCCGATATCAAGACCGATTTGACATGCGTGTCGCTTTCTCGCTTCTCGGACGGTAACTTCGCGGTTCCGCCCTTACATTATATTCACGCAAGTATGATGGCATACTTGCAATGAGAGAATATTCTCCACAGTTTGCTTGTATTCTCGAGGTCATAGGTCAAGCAGAAATTCCATATCAAGTTGTTATTTCCAAGGTTTTAGATGCGCGAGGCAATGTTGTTTATGCCGTGGTCGCAAAAGTTCCCCATCAATATGCCATTGCAGCACGTGCTGCTGTCCCGACACAGCCTGGGATAACCATTGCTTTACGAGACCCTTTGACGATCATATTTAATCTGTTACAATAGGAGTATTGTATGCAAAATTCAGACCAAGTTGGCCAGGGATGACCATTGCGTTACGAGACCCTTTGACGGTCATATTTGATCTGTTACAATAGGAGTATTGTATGCAAAATTCGGACCAAATTAAGGAACTAATGAATTTTGAGCGTAAACTGGGGGAAACCGCTCTCGCTTAACGAGCCCGCACAGAGACTTTACGAGAAGCATTACCCAATCTGATGTGAGATGCTGAAGCTGTCCAGAAGTTTGTTTGCCATTTTCTTTTCCAATCGAAGAAATTTATTCAAAGTCATCTTACTCAAATACACGGTCTCAAATTTACTATTGATCAGGCATCTCCATACAGTGTAGAATACAAAATGACAATTTTTTGGTGGGAGGCCCACCATTGGCCAAAAGCACCTCAGAAGAACCTACCCCTTTCAATCCACCAAACCCCCCGTAACCTAGGGCCAAATAATCGGTCACTGAGGGTTCCAGCAATGGGAACCACACCAAATCAACCACCCAATCGTATTTGTTTCCGATGTGGCAAGACAAAGCACGATTCTCGGATGTGTCTGGATAAATCTGCAAATTGTACACACTGCTAACAGAATGGCCATTTCGTGTATCGTTGTTACATCAAAAACCCTGAATTTTACTATCAAAATCAAATTCGAAATGGTGGAATTCCGGCTAGATCTGCCAATCTAGTCCAACTAGTTAAAGAGCATGAAAAAGATTCTCCACCTAAAGGGTCTCGGAGAGAAAAAAAGAGAGAGGAAATGCAAACCCAAATGGCGGCCATGATCAAAGACCAGCTTGCAGCCCTTATGGCTCAAATGAAACCGCCAACTCACCTTACTTGCTTGGCCCGTAAAGCTGTCCATCTTCCCACACTAGCTGGTCGAGTTTTATGAGATTCAAATATCCAAAAACGGGCAACCACGTTTGAAAAAGGCACAATTGATCACAATCGTGAGGGTAAACAATCTAGCACTAGCCTTTCGTTATCATTTTCCAAAGAGACACTAACTAATTTGCCCGAAACGGCTTCCACCATCACGGCGGAAGCACTCACTATTCTTGACCACTCTATTCAAGACAGTCATAGGGTTAAGGAAAGATTGTGCATTTTATCTACTATGATATCTGACTCTCCCAACCCTAAATCTCCCATCTCATCCATCCCATTTGCAGCGTTACAAGCTTTGTAAATGAACCGTAATATGGAAGCTCTTAGGCTTATCTTTCGCGAAGAGCGTAGTTCACTTGACACACACATCAGTGTAACTGCGAGACCTCCATAAGTCCTCAGAGTGGACAACTTCCAAGTAGCCTCTAGGATAACTCTAACCCCTTTGTGTTTCAGCAAAAACAACTGCCACCCTGGCAGACAAAAACTCTGAACGCTTGCACCCCTGTGAAGGTAAGGCTCCCCTGAGTCAATAGCAAAAAGAATCTCTGAATTTGCTCCACTGAGCAGTAAGTTATGGAGGGTCAAAGTTGACCTTTTGTACAGAAGCTCTCTGGGAGAGAGGGTCCTATCTCCTAATTTTTCTAAGTCCTATCTCTCTCACAAACTCTATCTACTGATGTACGGAACCAATCAGAATTGAGTTCCGTACGCAAAATTACAGCTGCCGGTGTACTTTAGGTACGGACATTGTACGACAAGGCCTAAATGTCGACACATGTCATATCCGGATTCGGTGCCATAATCTCCGGAGATACCCACGATCCTATGTAATTTCACCACGTGTCATCCGATGTGGCGATGACCAAAAACCGCCGAAATCCTCTTCCGCGATCTCGGCGTTAATTCCGGCCGTCCGATTAAATTCACATTTAATCGTAGCCGTAATAAATATTTGCGCGGCATTCATTTCGCTAAAAAAACAAATGCGCGGTATTCGTTTCTTTATCCGTACCACAATCCGTACTTTTACATTACTGACTCTATGTATCCCGTAAATAGTTTCAGTTAAATGAATAACCCTACATGTAAATATTTAAATAAATATCAAACCGTATAGTACGTAACACTAGTTAAAGTCTTAACGGCTAAGGCTACCGGCTACCGGCTGCTTGCCGCCCGGTAGATACGAGGATCAAATCCTGTGGCCGGCACATACCTTTTAGTAAATAAACCCCTAACTAAAATATATTTCTCGTAAACCTCTGGATAGCCTAGGTAGCCATGGCTCTAGCTTCCTCTCCAATTTCTCAGTGACTGCGACAAGTTTGAGAGTTGGAGAGAGAAGATACAGGTAGACTGCCTTGGCTTCTTTGTATATTTCTATTTAGACCTAGAAAATACTTTAAACAGGCCATTAATTTCTACACTCCCCTTATTTTCTAGTCAATCTTTAATTTCAGACCACACTTCTCCCTGCAGAAAATTAGCTTAGGGGAAGGCACAGGTTTGGTCATCATCTCACTATCTGGTCGGTACCACAAACTGATTATTTTGTTTTCTACTTTCTCTCTAACAAAGCTGAGTCTAATGTCCATGTGTTTGGCTTTAAAATGATGTTTAGGATTGGCAAAAATAGAGATTGCTGCCTGATTATCACAAAAAAAAATTTGCACACCACTCTTAAGGTGACCAAGCTCACAAAGCAAAGACTTGACCCACATCAATTCTTTTACAGCAGAGCAAGAGGCCATATACTCAGCCTCCATGGTCGACTGGGCAATAACTTTTTGCTGTTTGCTACTCCAACAGCAAGCCCCATCACCCACATATAATACATATCCAGAAGTGCATCTCCTCATCGGAGCATCACCATAACTAGCATCACTCCAAGTAGTGATGTAAGTATTCTCCCCACCCAAATGCAACCATAAATCCCTAGTTCCTATCAAATTCTAAGGACACTCTTAGCTGCTTCCCATCCCTCTTAGTGGGAGCATTTAGACTTCTACTCAGCACTCCTACAACTGCAGCTAAATCCGGCCGGGTACAATTCATATAATAGATTAGACTTCCCACTAGTTGCCTGTAAGGAATAGTCTGCATGAACTTTTGTTCTTCAAGAGATAATATCTCGTTTAAGACTATGACTCCTTCTTCCTCACTCCCCTCACTTCCCTTCTTTAACTCCATTGGAGTTGTACAACTATTAGCTTTATCCATCTGAAAATTTTCAAGCATGTTCCCTATTGCCTCCTTTTGAGTCAATCTTATAATCTTTCTTTTTCGGTCTCTTTATACTTGAATTCCCAAAATATATCTTGCTTCCCCCATATCCTTCATTTCAAATCTCCCCTTAAGATCGGTTTTCAGTTTATTAATTTTTTCCATTGATTTACTTAGAACAAGCAAATCATCAATATAAATTGCAATAAATATAAAACATTCCTCATCTTTAAAAACATAGATTGAGTGACCGGAGCTGATCCCGATATATCCCAAACCTGTTAGAATTTCATTAAGCTTCTTATTCCACTGTCGAGGCGCGTGTTTCAAACCATAAAGAGATTTAATCAGCCGGCATACCTTACTCTCCTCTCCTTCCTCCACAATCCCTTTGGGTTGTCGCGTGAAGATCTCCTCTTCCAATCCTCCATGCAAAAATGCTGTCTTGATGTCCATCTGGTGTACTTCCATGTCTTCCGCTGCTGCCTGGCTGAGAAGTATGCGGATGGAGGGAAATTTGATGACCCGGGCAAAGGTTTCTTCGTAGTCAATTCCCTCCTTTTGTGTAAATCCCTGTGCCACTAATCTGGCCTTGTAGCGCTCGATTGTGTTATCTGGGTTCAGTTTTAATTTGAAAACCCACTTACAACCGATTGGTTTTTGTTTAGGTGGACAATCCACCCGCTCCCAAGTATCGGCTGCCATAATTGAGGCCATCTCTCATTGATGGCTGTCTTCCACCGATTCCTTTCTGGACAAGTCATCGCCTCTCCATAAGTTTGAGGTTCATCTTGATGAGATAGTTTAGTTACCTTGTTATTAACCTATTTTTCTTGCAGTCTTTTGCTACTTCTCCTCCCCCCCCTCAAAATCTGAGACCGGAATAGATGGTTCTCTTGGATTCTTTTGAACAAACTCGGCTTCTCCCCTATCCCCGAATTAATTTCCACCACGTCTTCGCTTCGGGTAGAGTTGTCACTAGAGAACCTCCGAAATCTTCTTCGCGATCTCGGCGCTAATTCCGTCCGTCCGATTAAATTCGATTTTAATCGTAGCCGTAATAAATACATGCGCGGTATTCGTTTCATTAGAGAAATAAATGCGCGGTATTGGTTTCTTGTCCTTACCATAATCCGTACTTTTACATTACCGGATCTATGTATCCCGTAAACAGTTATATTTAAATGAATTATTCTATTTGGTAATGTTAAATTAATTATCAAACCATATAGTACGTAACACTAGATCTAAATTTAACAGCTAAGGTTACCGTCTACCGGCTGTCTGTCAGCCGGTAGGTACCAGGATCAAATCCTGTGACCAGCATATACCTTTTAAAAAATAAACCCCAAACTAATATATATTTCTCGTAAACCTCTGGATAGCCTAGCTAGCCATGGCTCTAGCTCCCTCTCCAATTTCTCAGTGACTGCGACAAGTTTAAGAGTTGGAGAGAGAAGTTAGAGGCAAACTGCCTCGACTTCTTCCTATATTTCTATTTAGACCTAGAAAATACTGAAATGGACCATTAATTTCTACAATGAGTTTTTTGGGATAATGGGGAAAGGTGCATTTTTCAGTTAATGGTGTCACATGGTAATTACCACTTATGGACATCGGTGCAAAACCTTTTATTTTGGGGTCATCTTTTGCACTAAAACTAGTCTAACAACCGATAAACTTCAGTCCACTACCACACGTTTACTCACCTCAGCGAGAACTACCTACCGAACCAGTTTTGGACATTACAAAAGATCCACTCTGTTTTAGGTTTCAAAATGGTTCAGAATCTGATATCGCAGAGGTCTATGCCCACGCGTTGGTCACCAATTCTAGTGATTATGAGTGTTTAGTGGGGCAAGATGTGATTTTCAATGTATGAGGCGGCGTTGTTCGTTTGCGGCGGCTTGCTGCAATTTGGGAGTTCCACCAGGGTTTGGAGGATCTCTGTTTACAAGAGGATCTGCGGGGGCAGAGGAGGTAGAGGATGTTGGAGAAAGTATCGTGTCAAACATAGGGAAGAAGAAGGGGAAGGAGAAACTCACACCGATGCCTACTGGATCGGTTCCGATAGTAGATGTTCAGAAAACCGAGGCTAATGATAGTGAAATTTGGGATTTCAACAATACGGTGGCGACTCATTTTATTCTCGGGCGTCTCACCCAGGCAGTGGCTACACCTCATCTTCATGTTGACAAGGCAAACAGAGTTGTGGGAGGCTCTTGTCATCATTTACAAGAGTGGTACGATTCAGCAGCAGAAGTTTGCAAATCAGAAGTAACAAGCATATGTTTACTAAGGAGTAAAGATGCTTGGCTTTGTAATGACTTGTCTAAATTGCTTATGGAGTTGGAGAGTGCTAGAAAACGAGAAACTGAGAAAAAAATGGTGAATACTTTACCAATGAAACTGCCGTATGATTATGAGAATATCGTTAATAGGGTCAAGACTTGCTTGATAGTCGATGGATTTGGAATTCCGTTGTTGGAATGATCTTGGTTTGGGAAAACATCATTGAGATTCGAAGAGGAGGAAAGAGTGGTCAAGCCTTGGCTGCTAAAACTGGCTGGAGGAATCAAGATTCCAAGAAACCTTAGTACGTGCATTGGTAACTCAAGTTTCGACCCATTTCTTTACAATGTTTGTTCAAGTTAAAAAAAATACTCCCAAGTTTAGGGCAAAAGTATCTATAGAATATTACTCCCCAAATTTTCACCAATTGTGGAGCTTTAATCATTGATGACATTCTTCTATTGTTGTATCTTTGTCTTTTTCGGGTTATCAACAAAACAAAATGTTCGATAAAGTACGTGACTATTATTCTGCTTCTCAAGAGAGTAGAGTCCCATACAAAAGGTATTTGCCAACGTTATACCAAAGTGCCCTGTTTTTGGCCGAGCTCGTATCTTTTTTTCGATACTCTGAACAGTATTAAAGCTGGAGGGAGAAGCTACATAGACATGCAATTGCAAGGAAAGTCTGAGAATGTACAAAAAGACAAAATACATGAACTGCCAACAAGTAACAAGAAGTTAAATAGGAAAAAAGACGGAAACAATTCTCTGCGTTTCTACGAAACCTTGAATCAACCTGAGATTCTTTTTCGTTTGATGGATCTCCGACATGCGTTTTGGAATAAAAACTATTATATGTATTTCACAGTTTGTATCAAACCAGGAAAGGATATCAAATGATCAAAATGTGCGAGACCAACTTGTCTACCTTCCTATTTTCGGCTCTGTAAAGAAATGTACGATTCTTTAGTTTGCAATTCTTGAAGCGAACAGGAGCACCATGAGGTGAAACAACACGAAGGTGTGAAGCATCTGAGTAATGGCCATGGAACGTTCAAAAGAAATTTTGACTTCTCATGCATCGAGTCCCCAAAAGATCCCTCCGTAGACATGACTTCCAAGTTGCCATATAATGAAACTGACGTGGAAAAAGCCGTGGATCGACCATATCTTTTGAATAAATCCAACAACGATTTCCACTATAAACACCACTAAAACAAGAAATAACTTCTGAGAACCCATTAACTTGAATGACACTATTAGTATACGTCCTTCTTTCCTTGCAAACTACTTTTCCTTTCCTACCTTCCTTTTCGTTTCCTTTTCCTTTCGTTTTCCTTTTCCTACCTCCTGTTAAAAAATTGATACAAAAGCTAAAACACATACAGGAACATTTCGAGCCTCATGAATGAAGGGAATCCATTTTCCCACTTGTAAAGATGCATTTGTGTTTAAAAAAAAACCTATAATAGTTACAAAACATTACTCTAATACAGAATATTGACCTCCTTCCCATCATTCATTTCACTGACAATATCTTTTGCCTCGCTTAAAAGCCACCTGTAAAATAAACTTCAAAAATTTTGTGAGCAAAAAGAAAACAAAAAAACTCCCAAGGAGAAAAGCGACCACAGCATGGGATGAATGATTGAGAGTTTTGCATCCTGATCCACCATCCCAATCTTGTTTCGTCAAACCCAAACAAAAACCAATAATAAAAAGAACCAAAAACACCCAATAATGAACTCCAAAAAAAAGCCTAAAAAAAAGTCCCAAAAATCCCGCAAAACCCGCCCAAAGAAAACCCACGAAAAACTCCAGAGGAACTTTCCCAGCCCCCTCCCCAAGCCTTGGGTGCGGGGCCCACCTCCCCGTATTTGGTGAGGTAGTTGGAGGTGAGGTTCGAGAGTGGAGACAGCCGCCTCGCCGTTCGCCTTCAGAGCCTCCGCCAGGGGCAAACGCCCCCTTGTCCTGGGGGGGGAAGAGAGAGAGAGTCACACACAAAAGTCTCTCAAGAATTACTTCCCTCCTCTCTCGCGCCCTCACCCTCTCCCTCCTCTCCCTATCCCTCTCCATCTCCCTCCCCCTCTCTCTAATTCCTACCAGTTTGATATATGTAGTTAGTTACGGAGGTAAAAGGGTAAAAAAAAAAAATTGTCTCCATTGCACTACTTTATATTTTATAATCGTTAGCGTTAAAATGAGGATTTTGCGATATTTAGAATAAAGCCTTCTTGAGGTGTTCGATATTTGCCGTATCGACTACAGATGCCTTTTTCATGACAACATGTAATACTTGTTTCAAAATAACACAAATATCATGAAAAAGTAGGGATGTCCAACAGAAAAGAAAGCGCCCATAAATAAAGATTACTGTAGAATCTGATGTTTTAAGTTTTGTTATGGCATATCAAGTTCACTTCCCTCCCTCCCGGTCGGTGGTCTCAGCACTCAGCCGCCCTCCATCATCCAACACTCTCTGTTTCGCCGTCTTAAAAGGCTACCGATATATATATATATATATATATATATATATATATATATATATATATATATATATATATATATATATATATATATATATATATATTATATATATATATATATATATATATATATATATATATATATATTATATATATATAGTATATATATATATATATGCATCAAAGGCTACCAACAATATATGTCCCACGTGCAGCAGGAAACAATCCTAGGGAGTCGTTTTTCTGTTCTAAATCTCCGCATAAAATGTGAAAAGTTGAATCACATATACAGATTTATTTATGATATGGTTATAATTTCGTATGCGGACATTGCGATTATTTGGCGCTGTATAATCGTTCTATAAGAAAAAAAAATAATAATGCACAACGAATTCATCATCTACAACCAACTATAGTTATAAGTACGTATGTATTAGTATGTATACAATTATACTATTTAAAAATCACCAAAAAACTCTTAGTCCCCTCCCTCCCTCCCTGTCCCTCTCTCTCCCTCACCCGAATTTCGTTGAATCCGAGGTCCAAAGTTGTAAGTTGCTCATTCACCACTCTCAGACTGCTGGCTAGAGCTGCTGCTCCCTGCACTCTCTCTCTCTCCTCCCTCCCCCCCCCCATTTGTATCCATTTGCACCCAATTAGACCAAGTTTTTGCAATATTTTCCATACTAGAAAAGTCCCAATTATGATCTTTAAAGTGGGTCTTTGTAACCAGCAAGTACAAATGGACATCAAAAAAAATTGCATTATTTAACACAATTTTCACCCCCCAATTTTATTTTGACTGTCATCCTTAATTTTAACATTTTCATTATTTGATTTTTATATTTCCTGCGCTTCTTTCGAAACCCTTCACCAGAATACAAAATCTCCCCTAAAACACCCAACAAAATGCAAATAAACATCATGAATAAAATAATTTGGTTTCAAAATAAAATTCCCCTCGATTGACTTCTCCTCTAATTCACTAAATGAAGCTTTTCACGCAACTGTAATTTTGCAAGATGGAAGTGAACAAAGGAAGACAGCAGGAATTAGAGAATCCTCCTCCTTCGTCCCCCCCTCTCCCCCCTCACCCTCCCTCCCTCCTTCCCTCCCTGTCCGTCTCTCTCCCCTTCCCTCCCCACCTCGTCCCCCAGGCTGTTGGGCCCTGAGGTCCAGCGTGGACACGGTGGCGTTGCACGCTCAGCGCGTCCGCCAAATGCCGCGCGCCCAGGCCACGCCGATCTGCACACCCAGGCACGGAGAGGACTGCCGCCGTAAGATAAAATAAAAAGATAAGATAAGATTAATATAAAGATAAAGAGGTACGATAAGTTAAAGATAAAGATAAAACATAAAATGTAAAGATAAGGTAAGATAAGGATAAAGATAAAATATAAAAATGACATAAGATAAAGATAAGTAAACATACATAGAATATAAATTACATAGATAAACGAACATAAGCAAATACAATTAGAAAAAGAATAATAAAGATAAAATATAAGTCAAGGGACATAAAACAATAAATGTATATAAACATAAACTAACATGAATACAACACAACAAGTATACGATTGTGTGTGACATATGTGGACGGTCACCTTGCACCACCCGAGGCGCAGCGTCTCGATGTTCCCAAAAAACTTGATGGTTTCGCCGAGCGCCTTGGCCCCCCTCCGGCCCCATGGGGTTGTTACCCCAACTCCAGCTATAAACAAACAGAGACAAAAAGAGATAGAAGGAGAGAGAGAGTCGGTTTTTCTCTGGAAGTATTCAAGAAACTCACAAACGGACCCTGAGGAGAAGAACGCGAAATTGCAGAGGGAGACCTTTCCTGTATTTGAATCTGAGGAGAGTACAAATGGCAGCGAGAAAGAGGGAGGGTGCGAGTGGGAGCACGGAGAGGGAGAGGGCAAGGGAGAGGGAGAGATCTTATCCTTACTGTGGTGATGGTGGTATTCTCTTTTATGGCGTTGCAAATGTGTTGAATGCCATCCACAGTAATATTGTTTCCTCCCTGCCATCAATCCCAAGGAAAGTTTGGAGTTTTTTTCAAGTTTTAAATTTCTGTTTCAAAGTTCACAGTTTCTCTCTGCTGCTTCATACAAATTGTCTTCAAAAAATGAACACAATCTCCCAATTCTGTCACGGCTTCGTATGGTTTTTTTTCACCTTCGTGAGAGGGAGGATCATCCAATTATTCTTATCCCAAAAAACATCTACATACATACTTTATCATGTTTTCTAGCTCAAAAAAGTTCAAAAAAATTGGGAAATTAGAAGCTACCATAGGCATGCAGTTTATGCTTGGTGAAATAGTTATATAGTTCATCACTACAGCGTCAATTCCATGTTCCCACCATTCCACTTTAAGTTAGAACTTTGATTCCAGTTTCATTGAATTTTAATTCGGGTTTATTTCAGTTTTTTATGACAGTTTTGTAAAGTTTTGAACTCAAGTCTCATTGAATATTTTCTTGATTCTAGTTTCAATTGTCAATCTCTCACCAAATCAATGGTGGAAATGCTTTTATTCTTCTTCAAAGCCTCGGCGATTTTCTCAGCTTCCCTGAAAAAAAAAAAAACAAAAAAACAAAAAAATATATATCGTCGCATTCAATAAAAAACTCCAAAATAAATCTTGGTTTTCCTCACAAACTTTCAAGCTCTTCACAAATCAAAACAAAAGGAGTCGCTTCATACTCTAACAAAAACAAATTCTTGCGTCACTTCAAGCAGGGACATCGTGTGAATTGATGAAAAATGTGAAATTGAAAAAATAACTTTTATGCTAAATAAAAAATACAAAAAAATGTTCTTCAAACATATTCTCTGATGTATAACCATAATCCTTGACTGGGCGTAATATTTCGTATTGTACCCCATAAGATGTGAATTACATGCGGAAAAATTAAATAAAATGGGCTCAAAAACCAACAGTGGCCTTAGAAAAAATTGCCCAAGCGCCTTAGAAAAAACTGCCCAAATTTACGAGAAAACATACAAAAATCCTTGGATCAAGGCTCCAGGTCGTTTTGTGGTTATGAACCACAAAACGAAACTAACAACTTAATCAAACTCTGAGATAGCAATACTTACCTATGCGTGTAGGAAGAGGGGGATAGAGGGAGAGGGAGAGGAAAGAGGAAAAGGGAAAGAGGGAAAGGGAGTGTGGCCTGTCTACTAAATGGTGGTAAAAAATAGGTGGGTAAATGTGAGATTTTGCACTCTATTTCATTTACGTTCAGCTTGCAAAACTCGATTACTGCAATGGCCATACTTTTTCAAATGAAAAAGGAAAGAATGGTTTAAAAACTTCAACATCTTCTCTGGCTCGTTCATATGACCAAATACATCTTGTCTCTTTAGCCTGTTCTAATGATTTTGGAAACGCCTATTTGACTTGGTTCAATGTTTGGTAAACAGAATAATGTTATGTTTCAGGTAAAAAGAATCTAATTTAGTGGGTTTCATGTTTCCGGTAATAATATTCAAACTCGATCATTGGTTCTCCAACCATGATGTAAGCGGAGAATTGATGAAATCAAAATGACGTAGGAAGGACAAAGATTCTTCCAAAGTTTTCGAGAGGTCTTGCATTCTGAGTTTTTCATTTGGTTTTTTTTTTGTGTTTTCTTGTGCCCCAATTTGTCTCCACCTTATCTCCAATGTCATTCATGTACAAACTGAGCCATTTGAAGCGCTTTTGTCTTTTTCAAATATTCCGAAACATGGAACGCCCCTTTGGATCCAATACTGTTGTTTCCGAGATCAAGAGTCGAGATTTATGCTGAACTCCACCAGAAAATAAAAAATCGTTCAGTATTATGCAAATGAATGAATAGGAGTAAAAAAAAAAAATCCGAGTAAAATGGGAAATTAGTGTTGACAATTCTATTTTAGGTAAGTGGACGACGAAGATGAATTTTGGCCACTTGTACGAGCAACATTATTAACACTAGTTTCTTGTCAAAAGGAACCAGGAAAAAATCCATAAAAATCCAAATCAACCACATTGTTGACTAAATAAATGTTTATTGGAATGTTCCAACGGTTGAAAAATGATATTTTGAATCGACCCCGGGTAAGAAATCAAGGAAGAGATAATCATCAGAAAACTGTCTATTTCAATGAATTCTAATGAAAAAAATCTAGTAAGGGTGAGTTCTTTCCTATACTTTTTTTATTATTGAAATGACCTTTTCGGATTAGCGAAATTCCAAAAACTCGACAAACATTTTCTTAATGGATGCCCTTCAATACCCTATTTCTCTCCACGCAACAAGCGATAAAAATGAGTGAAAACCATAAAAAGGAACAAGAACCATACATAAGTGATAAAAAGGAATAAAACGTACAATAAGTGATAAAAAGAAATCATAATTTTAGAGCGTAAAACCATTTGAAAAGTACCTTACTTTACTCCCTAAAAGTCCTCCAGCCAATACTCTGATTCCCTCATCTCCAATGCTGTTGCCCTGAATATGCAATTCCTGCCGAAAAAAAAAGGGTTGGGTACAGAAAATTCAGTTTTTCCTATCTCTCCAATAAACTCGCATCACCTCCACTCGCCACAAACAGGGAATCAGCAACAAAAAAAAAGAAAAATTAGACAATATCTTACATTACAGTATATTATACATGCACATACATATACATACATATATATATATATATAATATATATATATATTATATATATATATATATATATATATATGCATATACAGACATATAAATAAACATATATATACACGCACACATACATATACTATATACATCATATATATATATATATATTATAATATATATATATATATATATATATATATATACCTATGCCTACTGACCCTTATGGTTTTGTTCTCCTGCAGGCCCTTGGCGATGGCCGACGCACCCAGAGCGCCCGCGTAGTTCCCGCTGAGAGGACACACACGCTCCCAAACCACTGGTAAGGAAAGGAAGTGGAAATTGCAAAAAGAAAATTGGAAAAACTTTCAAAAAAGAAAAGGAAATGAGGGAGGACGAGGAAGAGGAAGAGGAAGAAAACCTACTTCAAAATGGAGGGACCCGGAGAGTAGTGTTAGCGATGAGGCCTTCTGCTAAGAGCTGCAACAACCCTGACGGACCAAAAACCCCAAAAAACGACCCAGATTGGACACCATAAAAACCAGAGATAAATTTTCTATGAAGGCTAGGCAAAACTCATTGTGATCCCATTCATTGAGTGGGAATTGAGGAAACACATTTACAACACTATTTGTCTTGCGCTTACAATACATTGTAGAAACTTTAAAAGGCTTGTCGTCAAATTCCTATATTAGACAGATGAAAAGAACCAGAAATTGGGTAAATCGAACCAAAAGTGGGTTGAGTTTTTGCAAAACAAGGACATATATCATATGATTTCCGATATAGTTCACTACTGTCTAAGATAAAAAACCACAAAAAATAATCAAAGTGAACTTTTACGAATCGAGAGGGACAGGTAGAGGAAAATGAAGCAGTAAAAATGGAACAAAGTACAAGTGAAAAAGAGAGAAAAAGCAAAAGGCAAAAAGTGTAAGGCTTGTCCAGCTTATACTTGAAATCTGATAAAATTCTTCTCATTATAACATATCAGTTCTCACCGAATAGTCGATGACATTGTTGTTGAGTTCCAAACTTGTGAGCGTGTCATTGACTTTCAGCATTTCTCCGATTGCCTTGGCGCCCTGTTGCCACCACATGCCACTTTTCAACTATGTACCCAAGAATGACAAGTGACATTGTTGTTTTTATCCCATTTTTCAATAATACCGATGTGCAACCTAAAATATTTAAATGACATACATATAAATAGATAGATAGATATATACCCAAAAAATGACGAGCGATATGGTTGTTTTCATCCCACTTCCAAATGGAAGTATACCCAAAAGTTATGTATACCCAAAAATGAGAAGTGATATTGTTTTTTCTCGAATCCAATTTAAATTTCTGTTAAATCGTCTCTCTCTATGGAACCCAGAAAACGGGTAACACACAATACCAGAGAATAAAATCTATGCGATTAGAGCAGGAATAAGACAATAGGACAAAAACAAATACAGGACTGAAAGAGAAAAACGGGAGCGGAAAGGGAGCTGGAATAAGTGTAAATACAATGAAACAGACACGAAGAAGAAATGAAAATGAAACCAAAGTGAAAATAGATATGGAAATGGAAGTAGACGCAAAATTGGACCCAAAATTTGAGCAGCAAAAACACCCTTCTACAATGTAAATTTTTGGTTTCTCACCTCATCCCCAATACTGCCCGCTGTTCAGCTGAAGCATTTGAATCCCACGATTCGTCCGCAGCATCTCCGCCAACAACTGGGCCATCAGACCACACACAAATAAAAACAAAAAAGGAAAGAAAAAAAAAAAATCAAAGGCTGTCGTGAACATCAGCTTATCCTAACCTTTCAGTTTTTTCTTAGGCTCTTGTCCTTGACGTGCCTTTTGTAAAGTATCGAAATTTGGTTCTACAGACACTACAAGACAAATTGGAAATTATGTTCCTCCACACACTAACTTTCAATCCAATGTAAAAAAAAAAAAAAAAAAAAAACATAAAAGTAGTTCGAACCCTTGAATACCACTTAGGAATAACAGAAAAGATACACTCCTCTTCTCTCCTTCCCCCGCCTCTTCTTCCACCCCTTCCCTCCACCTCCTCCTCTCCCTTCCTTTCTCCCTCACACATTCCCCTCCCTTTGCCTCTCCTCGCTTCCCCCCCATCCCCCCTCCCTCCACCTTTCCTCACCTGGGTCTCCCTCGTCCCCAATACTATTTCCCGAGAGGTTGAGAGTCTTGAGAAAGTTGTTGTTGGAGAGAGGGAGAGTGAGAGAGCGGATGCCTTCTGGACCAATGCCGTTGGAGAAAAATCACATGATTCGGCGTTCTGGGAGCCAATCACAGCACGGCAAAGAAGAGAGGGGAAGCCTGTCATGGGAGCATTCCGGTAGGAGGGAGAGAGGGGGAAAGAGGGAGACGATGGAAAGAGAAGAGGGAGAGAGAGGAGATGATGAAGAGAGAGAGAGAGAGAGTGAGGGAGACACAACACGACAAAGAAAAGAAGAAAAGCCTGTCATGGGAGCGTTCCGGTAGGAGGGAGAGAAGGAGAGTGAGGGAGACAATGAAAAGAGAAGAGGGAAGAGGAAGGCAATAAAGCGGAAGAGAGAGTACAACACAGCAAAGCAGAGAGAGGAAATCTGTCATGGGAGCATAAGGGGAGAGGAGGACATGATGGAAAGAGAATAGGGAGAGAGAGAAGGGAAGAGAGAGGAGGGAAAGATAAAAGAGAGACGAGCGAGACAATATATACCCTCTCAACCAACTCAGAATCCTTAGTAGAGTAAAGAGGCTATTATTATCATGGGGTTTTTATTTAACGTTGTTCTGTGGTCAGATGGCCAACAAAACCACACCAAATTAGTGTTGTTAACGCTGATAGCAATTCACGGTGTACACTTGGAATAGGTACTAGAGTAAAGTAATTATTAGCATGGGGTTTATATAAGTGTTTTCAATTTCAATTTGGTTGCAAATGACGTGGCTCATTCCAAACCGTTTATAAACATTAGAGCTGAGAAGAAAAACAATCAATGACATTAACACTATTAAAGGTTCGATGGCTAAAAATTGGTTTGGGGTTAATAACTTTCCACTTAGTTTCCCCTTCAATTTTTTACAGAATCTGCTGGGTTCATTTCCAATCAGGGAACCTCTAGTGTTTCCATATCCACACTAATTACAGCAAAACATGTGGTTACATTTAAATCATCCGCAGAACTTGTGGTAATTTCAAAAATACGAAATTTCATTTCCGCATGAAATGGTTTCCAACAATTGTCAAATATCCACATTATTTCCCAATACCTGATTGAAAGCCATGCCTTCTGCAAGGTATTTAAACCCCTTCGTCACCCAAAATTTTTTCCTGCGGACGACCGAAAAAAAAAAAAGTTTGATCCCTCATCAAAGAAAAGAAGAATTAAAAACCCGGCCAGCAAAGTGAAAGCCGTTCTTGTTCAAAACCTCAGTTCCTCGTATTTCTCAAATTGGAAAAAAAATTGTACCGGAAGAAATATGCAACACGTAAATAAGGCAGAAAAAATGGCTATAAACTAAAATAAGTGTGTTTTTTGAAACTTGTAATACTTTCGAATTCCAATTCCCAATTCCATTTGCTCTCGTTTGCGCTTCCCCCCCCCTCCTCTCCGGAAAAATAAATGAAATAAAAAAAGGAGGGAAGCAGAGATCAATCCCCGAGAGCTAAAGCTTCCACCCCCCCCCTCCTGTCCACACTAAATACGGAGTGTTCTAGGAAGTCCACCCTCAAGTCTCCCAACCCTCATCCCCTTATCCAATCCACACCAATTCTGGCGCCAAACAGGACAGCTGATGACTCATGACCGAACAATCAATGAGAACGGAAAATCAAAAAACCCTAAAAAATTCTTCAAACCCTCCTAAAAAACCCTGAAAAGTCCCAAACGGAGAAGAACGGAAACAGCCCGGCAACGGAACGGAGCGGCCTTGGTACCGTTAAAGTCGACATTCCTGAGGGTCCGGAGCTGCGAGTTGAAGTCGCGAGAGGCGCGAGGTGGACTGGAACTGCCAGAGGCGGAGCTGCTTCTCCTTGGAGAGGGAGGCCTCGTCCACAGGACCGCCAAAGGGGAGAGAGAAGCCGCCGCCTCCTCCTCTGAACAGAAGCGTGAAAAGACCTGGGGGCAGGGAAGGGGAAGAGGGAGAGGAGGGGGAGAAGTAACAAGAAGACAAGAAGAAGGATTAGAAGCAGGTATCTGGGAGAAGAAGTGTGTAGAATTGAGGGAGGAGAGAGAGAGGAGGTCGTGCGGAGATAGTCTGTGAAGAGAGGTCTGAACAGGAATAGGACAAGGAGAGCAGGGGACGGGCGAGAGAGGAGAGAGGAAAGAGGGAGCGTAGGCATGGAAGAGAGTGTCCCTGTCACAGCTATCAGACCACTGCCGAGAGAAATTGGAAAAGGGAGTTAAGTGGAGACGAGAAAAAGAGGGGAGAGAGAGGAGAGAGAGAGACGAGGGGGGAGAGAGGAGAGAAAGGGAAAGAGAGAGAGAGAGAGAGAGAGGTCACCAAATCCCGCAGCTCCGAGAACGGCTATGACCACTCCCATGCCCACGAGGTCTCCCTCGAATCCCGGAATCCCCTCCCGCCTCCTGTTGACTCTGCCTCCTCCTCTCCCCCCCCCCAATCTCCCTCCCCCTCGCACTCGCGACGGCCCTGTCCTCCCACTCCCCTCCGCCCTCCCCCCTCCCTCGCTACCCCCGCCGCCCTCGCCACCACCGCGCCTCCCCCTCCCCCCTCGCCTCAGACCCCCAGTTCGCGGCGCAAGGGGCCTCCCACGCCCCCCCCCTGCCAGCCTGTCCGGCCTCCCCGGCCCCCCCCCCATGGCCAGCCGCCTCTCCACCCGCGCCTTCGCATTATTCGCCTCCCTGTGCGCGTGGACTGGCGCCAGAGGAGCCGCCGCCGCCCCTGCAGCAGCAGCAGGGCCGCCGCCGCCCGTACATCGCAGACCGACCGACCTCCCTCCCCTCCCCTCCCTACCTCCCCTCCCCTCCCTCCCTGCCTCCCTCAGTCAGTCGCTAAGTCGGCTGGCTGGCGGGCGGTCCTGCTGCTCGGCGGGCGCTTGGCGGGGAGGACGCGGCCGGACGCGGCCGAGTGCGCGGGGTGCAGCGCGGGGCGCGGGAGGGTCGGAGGGTGGCGCGGGGCGGCCCTCGGCGGAGCGGCGGGCAACGGACAAGGCGGAAGCAGGAGAGAGGGCGGAAGTGTCTGCTGCTGCTGCTGCTGCTGCTGCTGCAAACGAGGGACGCGTGGCGGGATTCGAGACTTCGAGAGCTGCGAGGCAACGATATACTGTGGATGCAGAGGAGGGCAGGACAAAAGTGTACTGTACTATACTGAACAGTACTGTACTGTACTGTTTTGTACTGTACTGAACAGTACAGTACATTACCGTACTGTCAGTATATCTGTATTTTATTTGTTTCATAGTTCAAAAGTAGGCGTTGTTATGGTAGGCCTTTGGTAGGCGCCTTTATCGTATGGGCTTTTCATGTGATCTTCTTAGATCGCTACTTTGATCAGCGACCGTCCGATTGTCCGAATCTGACGGTGTAAATAAAAAATGTTTGGTCCGAATGTTTTAATTGGTCCAATTTTTGGTCCGAATGCTTTAATTGGTCCGAATAGGTCCGAATACAATATGGGTCTTAAGGTCATATTGTATGTTTTGCATACAATAGGCATATTGTATGGGCCTACTTTCACCTACTTTTGAACTATGATCTGTTTTGTATCCCGTAGTGTCGTGTCCAGCCTGTCGAGCCCGAAACGGTTGAATAGGTTCTGTACTGTTCTGTACTGTCGATTGGTTACAAATACGAGCTACAGTACAGTACTGTACTGTACTGTAACGTTGGCACAAACCGAACCAAACCGAACCAAACCGAACCAAACTGGAACCTCCTCCAACTTTTCTCGTCTGGAGTTTGGAGAGAGTGTCCATCACTCCGCCTCCTTTCACCCATGGCGGATGGTTCCTAGTTCATCACGCCTCGTCTCCATCTGTCGACTTGGTCAAGTGCACACGTGTCATGGAGTCGACTGTCGTCTTCGAGACCACGGAGACTATTCGCACGGATGTCACCCGCGTTCCCATCGCAGAAACTGTTTCTGTTCAGTCCAGCGTGATCACGCAGACAGTCCGCCATGCGAGAGTGCATGTGAGCGAGGAGCAAGAAACGGCTCTCAGGGTTCTGAAAGAGGAGGGAGGGATTCTTCTTCCTCGGGAGAGTGGCGTTCGTCTCAAGGGCTGGCGAATAGAGAGTCGTCAAGGGTCGATCCTCAATGCCCGGGAGACTGAGAGGTAGTCGGATGTCGTTATTCCTTCTACTTGCTATGCTATTCCTTCCACATCCTACGTTATTCACCACATTCTATATTATTTCCTCCACATTCTATGTTACTCCTTCCACTTTCTATGTTATTTTTTCCACATTCTATGATATTCCCTCCACTTTCTATGTTATTTTTTCCACATTCTATGGTATTCCTTCCACATTTTATGTTATTCCCTCCACTTTCTATGTTATTTTTTCCACATTCTATGTTATTCCTTCCACATTCTATGTTATTCCCTCCACTTTCTATGTCATTCCTTCCACATTCTAAGCTACTCCTTCCCCTTTCTATTTTATTCCTTCCATATTCTATGTTTTTTTAATTTTTTGGGATTTGAATTTGAAAGAATAGGTAGCTAGTCATTTCCTCCGCATCTTATGTTGTTTTTATTTTTCCGGAACCGAATCTAAAGAAACATGTATTCAGATATTCCTTCCATATCTTCTGAAATTTTCTTCTTCTCTGGAATGGAACGGAGATAACTTATTAGTCAAGTTAGGGCACGTGTCTATTAGTTAAAGGAGCAATATTTGGTGGACATTGAGATAAAATGGAAGGTAGAAAAAATGCAATTTGAACTGCATTTTGTTTCAAGGATAACAGTTTGAGAAAAACAGTTTAAATTAAAATGAGTTACAACATAAAGTAGAGGTTTTGAGAAAAAATGTGAACTAAGGAAGAATATGTGAAAGTTGGTTACGCCGTAATAAGAAACCCGGATTTTGAGTTTTATAAACTTTTCAGGTTTTAGTGACCACAATATCCACAGGCAATTGAGAGCCAATGATAGGCTCTTGAAGCTAAGTGTAGATTTTTAAATAAGGCATATTGCTTGTGACTTTGTTGATAGGTTTCTTTTGTTTGGGAAGTCGTGGAATAATTTTATGTTGAGGGCAGTGTTTGTTGAACAGTATCTGAAACATCATAAATCCTGGCTGTAATTGCTATCTTTCAAACAAATTGTTAACAGCTGTTTGGTTTCCACTCTCATCTTTTGTCATTAGTACTGAAACCTCCGAATGTACAACCGAAATTCTTTCTGTTGAACAAAAGCAAGTACGTCTGTAGGATGGTTTTGCCTCCTTCAGTCCCTCACGAAATGCTGGATGCTTAGCTGTCACAGGGGGTTTACACCATCGAAATTTATCCTTGCTTTGAAGGTAAAACGTGTGTAATGAAAGAATTCATACAATTTTTGGGTCGTCGTAGGTACAGTTACCCACAAAATAAAAAGTCCTCCTGGAGCGAGTCCTCGTCTTGGTGGGAGTCCTCCTCTTGGTGCGAGTCGTTCTCCTAGTGCAATTCCTCCCCTCTCTGCAGGAGTTTTTGGTTGCCCCCTGACTGTGACCAAAACAAAAAACCGTTCTTACTGTAAAGTTGATTATGCATTATACTTGTGTTTGTGCAAGTCGAGTCAAACTCATGCGAAAATTGTACCAAACTAAGCATTTACACTAACTTTTCTCTTGTGAGAAAGCTGGTGCCATTGCTGAAAACTCGGTTTGTGAACCAGAAGCCTGTCGACCACTAGCAATTTTTTTTGCAATTTTTTATTGGGCAGATGGGAACAGAGCTTGAAAGCTTTCCGGTTGCCTGAAATGGTTTTTGGCGATAGTTCCTTGAAGTTAACGCACGAATCCACAGGAATTGTGATTTATTTCAATGCCTGGGAAGCTTTGAATGGGTGGATGAAGGAAAAGCTGCCACCTGTCCAGATTCCAGCAGCTGTACGCTGGATGCAGAGGACGTGAGCTTCTGACTTCAACCAAAATCTCTTTTCCTTCATGCTTAATTCATTTATCAGTTCTTCTGTACAAACACTTTTCTTAACTAAACCTCTCAGCCAAGCGGTTATTTGGAGATAGATCTCCGTTTTGTGTTAATTTGCGTTTGTTCACAGTTTTTCATTGCAGAAACGAACAATTGTCACACAACTTTATTCACAAATTTCATTGTATCTCTTCATTTGGTGTCATTCTTCAATTGAGAAACTGGGAAGTAGAATGCTCTGAAATTGAGCTTGTGGACTTTGGTGGCATACAAAGAAACATGTAACTTTTTCTTTTTTTTCAGTTTGTATAAGGGTCTCCATTCTATTTCCCTGTTTTTGAATTGCTTGCTTTTTGGAAACAGGAAACCTAGTAAGGAACTGGTTTTGGATTATGACTACACATTCACGACAACATATTGTGGCAGCGAAAAATTGGAAAGTTTTTCTAACATTGAGGTAATTTTCCATTTATTATTTGACTCTATTTTCCCATTTTTTCACTGAGAAGTTGAGCTCATTCATTCTTTCAAGGAAACATGGAGACCGGCTTTTATTGTTGTCCTCAGCCTGTCTCTCATAATTTCCACAAACTAAAATGTTTTCACATCAGTGTGAAGGGAGGAAGGGAGCGGAAGAGGTTGTTGTTTTGATCGTGGTCGCTTGACGTTAGGACCCTGTTCTCTCTCTCTCTCTCTCTCTCTCTCTCTCTCTCTCTCTCTCTCTCTCTCTCTCTCTCTCTCTCTCTCCCCATCTCTCTCTCCATCTCTCTCTCTCTCTCTCCATCTCTCTCTCTCCATCTCTCTCTCTCTC
>JBBHKE010000281.1:111638-124122 GCA_037447655.1 Zygnema cylindricum | reverse complement strand
AAAAACAAACACGATTGGGATTTGAACTGAGGAAAGGTGTTATCGTAAGTTGCGGTTGAACAAAATGGCCCTCGTTTCTAATCCGTGAATTTTGATGTACAGCACAGCTACGAGTCGACGGTGTTTTGATGCGGTTGAGGGATACTCGAGTTTTCTGTCGCTTTACGGAAAACCCACGTGATACACCATTGGTTTTAAGAGAAAGATCTCGCCGAGAAGCCACTTTTCAGGAACTGAGTGCGGTATGTCCCGATGTACACATTCCCAATATGGTTTTGCGATGTTTTATAAGCTTCCAATTATTTTATTTATTTGTTGCCAGGTTTATTAGCTGACCGGAGGGTTTGTTGCTTTTGGTTTGACTCGCTACAGGCTGGCTTTCCCACCGATTCGGTTTTTTTCGCAGACCCGAGTGTGGCCGGAAGTAAGCTTCAAGAACTGCATCGCAACCAGGAGAAATTAGTCATGAAACATCCTGAATGATGATTGTCAATGGGAAGGTTTCTGACCATCTTGAATTTTACTTACAATTGTCGTCACAAATGTCCTGATTTTGTATGTGTTGCCATGAGTTTGAATGAAAGAAGGATCAAATCGTTCACCTTACATGCATCCAAATTGTTGCTTGAGAAAGTTGATGTGTTGTTGCCATTTAAGGGGAGACTCGCCAATTATGAATGTGTTGTTGGTAAAGGCCATAAGCTTTATTTTCTGTAGGCATTGACGTTGTGGTCAAACTTTACATGGAATTGAGTCCTGTCATGTACCCTTGTAAGTTTTTTACATCTGGGTCAAGCGACTTTATTGAGAAAGCACGATGGAAAACCATCTGAATACCGGGGACAAAAAGTAAAAGGCAAAGGGTTAAAAAACTGAAACTGGACGCTGGTATAAGCAAACTAAAAGGAAAAATAGTGTGAAAGAAATTAATGCACAAACAAGGGCAAGCCAACAAGGCAATGAAAGGAACAAAAAGCACGTAATCAACAACAAAAAAGCGCACCCAAACCTCAGAGGAGCTTAAGAACTACTAATAACAACCCCTTCACCCCCCAGGCACGGTGGAGCATGCCGAGAGAGTTTCGGGACACGTCGACGATGCATATAAAGAATAGCAAGTCCAAAGAGGATAGTAGCCTGCACTCGCACTAAAGAAAAAAAAAGAAAAACACAAGATTAAATTAAAAAAAATGCAACGGTAGGCAATGCCAAAACTGAAAAACTACATGCGGAGGGATGTAGGCAAAAAGTGAAAAGCAAGGTGAAAGAATCGAGCACATAGAAAAATGGCACGTAAAACAAAGTCACTCAAAGAGGTAACGACCACGAAAGTAAGGACGCAACACTGCGCTTAAACCAACACTACCCAACCAAGCCCCAACATAACTAAACATCCACAAAAAGCAACCTCGTAAGTCCCCCAAGCCCAAGGGAGTTGCAGAACACGCCGACGATCCATAACTGCAATAGCTGACCTAAAGAAGATAGAAGCTTGCACTCGCTGTAAAGCCACGGATAAATGTTGACGATGAAAAGAAGTAAAGACCAAATCAGGAGCTCTCCAAGGTCCCGCCAATCGAACGAGCGCCAACCACAAGTACGGAGAAACCCGTCTAAAGCAACACCCAAACAACCAAATATCTTGACCGCTATTGGAACAAAGTCATTTATAGGATCTCGGTGTGCATAATCACGCTCCTTCATCTTAGCCGCATCATGGGTAGCCACTCCAACGTGTCGTGCCACTTGACCATTGACCGAAGAAGCGTTTGCCAAAACTATGTCACCAAATATGCGACGTGCACTATCGAGTTATACAATATGAATTCGACGCGATGGAATAATTGTGAAACTTTCCAATGAACAGATTATCCCCCCTCGGAAATGATAGTCGCAATGGTGTCACAAATAGTGTCGAGCCCTTGAATGAACACGCCCCCGTGGGAGAAACGGAGCAAATGGATGTCGTCGGGCTTCAGGACACGGTCACACAAGCAAACAAGGGAATCCAACAAAGGTGGATGAGGGCGGCCAAGCTGATACCTGAGGGCCGTGGTCAATTGAGCAAGCGTGAGTTGTATAGTGCATCAAATAGGTGTAGCTAATAGCCAAGCTCTAGAATGAGGTCCACCACAAGAGACAAAGTGTGCATGCGAAGAGTTAGAAGGAAGTGCCTCGAGAAGATCGGTTCTAATGGCGCACAACCTGATCAAAAATTAAGGTTTTTGAGCAATCAACGACAGAAAGAAAGAGGGACTGAGCCCCTCTCGTGGAAAGAACGCTGACTACGAAGTACAGAGAAATTGATTCAAAGCGACTTCCAAACATGCAAATCTGTCGACCACCATAAAATCATCCACCGCAACGAGCATAGTTGTGCTCTTCTTCCCATCGGCGTCATGCAAGGCCACTCTAATTGGTGAATTTCCTTGATTAACAACACCTAACTGGGGCTGGGTTTGCCAAAACGATGGCGGCAAAAATATGACGGGCACCATGAATAAAACAATATCAATTCCCAGTGAAGAAACATTATGTGAAACCTCCGAGGAATAGAAACCCCCCCCTCCAAGCATTAGTCACAATAGTGTCTCCAACATTGTCCCGTGTTGAAATCAACTGTTTCCTACGGGAGCAGAAGGAAATGGACGCCATCGAGCTACAGGACAAGGTCGCACGCGCAAGCGAGAGGGATGAGCCGAGGTGGATGTGGGAGAGATGAGTCTGAGCCCGAGGGCTGTGGTGAATTGAACATGTGTGAATCATTAGAGTAAAAATTACACCAGTCAATCAAAGGCAAGCATACAGAGGGGAAAACATGCAACTGCAGTGGAGGGTGAAAAAATATGCTGCGGAGGCAAAAGGGTGGGTCAAGTGGAAGAAAGTTGGGGAGAGGAGGGGAAAAGGAAAAAGTAGCTGGTTGGCTGTTTCTTTGTGTTCTTATTTTTGGCTCCTAAGTTTGTCCTGGCTCCTGAAGGAAAACCAGAAAGTACTAATCGTATGTGGGTGCTTAGGCTGTTTCTTTTTCTCCAGTGAGTCCGGTTTGGTGAATGTCTGGAAACTGAGAGGACAAACAAGACGTCAAAACAGGGATGATTTACGAAAACTTCAGATTCCCCATCTCACTGTCCAAATCTACACTCCAACCAGAGCTGGAGGCATTGCACACATATCTCAAAGCACTTACTCCATCGACGTATTCACATATATACATAAAAATCCCAATGCAAAAACTAATATGCAGGATAAATTAAAAAGCACGATGGTAAACCATCTGAGTCTGGGGGTACAAAAGGGAACCCCAGTAAATAAACACAAGTTAAAACCAGAAAACACACATGGTCATAAAATAATTCTTAACGCTTACTTATGAAAGTGGGGCAGGATAAACTTAAAAGCACGATGGTAAACCATCTGAGTCCGGGGGTACAAAAGGGGTGGCATGGCCAACACATAAAAACTACCAGGGCAATAAAACTAAAGAGCAACGGAAACAACATCAAGGCAAATAAAAGCACCCAAACCCAAAATGAAAAGCCCGGCAACACACAAATCCAAAACCATAACTTTTAACACCAACTCAATTATCTATCTATGAAAAGCAACCCCGTAAGTCCCCCCAACCCGGGGGAGCACGTTGAGGTCCTAGTGATACTTCAGGTCTACAAATAGACGCCCAATACGCTCGAATAGACTCTTCCTGAAGCACAATGGCACACAATTGCACAAGGATCCTACACTAGCAGACAAAACAAAAGTTTACGACCAAATATTGATTATCCAGTTACCGAGGATTGTACAAATCAGATCTTCCATGTTTGCAAATCTTTATCCTGTCCCTTCTTTCCAATGGCTATCTTTTTCATTTCTTTCTTTCTTTCTTCTCATCCAATGCTTGAAGATTTAAAGGTCTTCCGCAACATAACCAGAAAACTAAAAATTCCCATCGAATCTTGAATGAAAAAAACCAAATAATACATTGCTTTTTCTTTCTTTCTTTCCCAATGCATATATCAAATAAAACAGCATAAAGTCGATGTGTAGAAAAAATCCTTGCATTTGTGTCAGATGCATAAAAATCTTTCTAACTACTTTTGAGTCCCTCCCCTTCCCTCTTCTCTAAATGCAGACCTGAACGAATGCAAAACACCGAGAAGCCCAAATCAGAAAATAAGATACTAAATACAAACAGGAATTAGCTCTAATAGAACCTAATACAGGAATGGATCCCTACAACTCCAAAGCAATTAGCCCACATATCCTCCAAAACGGGCGCAGGCTTAATACACAGTAGTTTCAATCCTAGAACATTCGTAAACCTTCTTTTGCAGTCTCCTATAGAACCGAAAAACAAATTTCCCTTGACCTTTTTTCCCTTCCTCTACATCCCTCCTGCGGGACAATCTGCTGCCCTATGACCAGGCTTCTTGCATAGAAAACAAACCCCAGAAAACCTCGAACTTCCTCCTCCTCCATAACTGCTTCTCTCTGAACGGTCAGAACGGTCTGAATTGGAGCGTCCGTAAGACGGGGCAGTGTCGGAAAAACTGAAGTCATCCCACGATTCTGGTCGAGATACCCCGTCGCGAAGGAAGTGATCTACCGCCAAATCCTGAACCGAAGCCTCCTCCACTACTGTATCCCCCTCCGCTACTTCCTCCATACCTGAAGGAAAAAAAAAGACATCAATTAATCACGTGGATGGACTATCGAAAAGAAAGCCATAAAAAAAGTACAATCATTTGAAAAGAGAACCATCTAAGGGTCAGCCATATCTATCCATCCGTAACCACTTTTGGGGTGCATTGCTACTTTTTCCCTAATGTTGGAGGACCACTAACCTAGCAATTATTATTGTGAACCACAAACACTGCGGTAATCCATGTAGAGTTTACTCTGCTATAAATTATTTCATGATACTTCTGTGGCTATTAACTCTGGAATGGTCATCTGCATAATTTGAAGCATCAAACACACTAAAAATGTGCAATTCAGAAGGGTTACACTCAACGTTCATTGATCTCTTAGTAAAAGAAATAATAGATATCCATGCAGAATTACAATCATCACTGATACTAGATTTGATGTCGAAAAATACAGCAAATTGCTTCTCATTACCATCAAGTAACAAAACAATATTTGAAATTGGAATAATTATTTCCTATATCACTGACCTAAATTTTCTGATGTAAAATAAAAATAACTAAGATAGTTCAAATTAGTGTAATATCATCTATAATCAACGAAAGCCCAAAAAAATAAGAAATAATTTCCAATCCAGTATATGATGCAGTAAAGTACAGCCAAATATTGTACACATTTACAGTTTAGGTGCTAAACATGTACTTTTTGGACTGGTGCTTAAATGAAATGTAAAATTAAATGTAGTTTATGGATATTTCTGTCTGCTTTTGTGTGCCCTGGAAGTACCTTGATAGTCTTACATCTACTTTACAGCAAATTGTTAACATATTTGTTCATTCTGGTCAAAAATCTAAAAGGAACATTTTTAACCACCAAATTCAGCTCAAATGCTGTTGTTACTAACTGCTTCTGACACTATTTTAAGATTTGCATTAAGAAAAACAACCAACCACGTCAACATTATAAACCTAGTGTTAACAAACAACATATTCGACACATCCATCAGGCATGCAAATTGTGCAAAAAAAAACTAGAAACACTTCGGAACCAGAAATAGACCTGGAATACGAACAGACTAAGCCCTTATTGAATAGATTAAGACCTTAGTCATGTAAAAAACTAGACCATCAAAACCAAAGTTAAATTCACTAAAAACCCACCAAAGACAAATAGATCTCGTCCCTGAAACTAAATTTGAGAACCGTATCTACAAAAGATTTTAATGTGTATAAGACGCACTTAACATTAAATGCGACAACGATGGATGACACTTTCAAATACAGCTTGTCTCTTTTATCCTTTCTGATAATCTATTAGTCAGAATTTCCCCACCTTTTCCTTGGTTTTCAAGTGTCTATGAACTAGACAGTTGAAACCGCCAGGTGCCTCGATTTTTTTTTTTGTTGGCGGATAATTAAACATGCTGGTATCATTTTCGGTGATTCAACCATTGAAAGCAATCCAAAATTAAGGACGTTTTGTAAGTGTTGTACAGTGATGATATATATACCATATGGGACTTAAACCATAAAACCCGTAACATTTGAACCACTGTGTTGATGATTTTATATGACCATTTGGAAATGTACACCGAGTATTTTTCATATTTTTTTCCAAAATAAAAATAGGAGTATCTAAATTTGTGGCGTTTGAGATGCTCCTATCACGGACTGCCGCATTCCTAAAAATCGAAGCTACAACCTTAGTGTGCGTTTTAGACTTGAACTTTACAATGACTCCCCCACTCAAGTTCATGGAGGAAAATACAGTGACTGGAGTTTAGACTAGTGCAATGGTTCCTCCCTCCACCACAGGGTCTGTAGTTCAATTTATTGACTTCCCGAGGGAAATTACCTATGTCTAATTTCAAATGAACGCGATTAGTTGAAGGTACATAGACATACACAAATTATAAACACATAACCAGTATAAATACATTAAACATAGTAAGAATGCGATCGGCACTAACAGGATTATTACACTGGTCATTTGAATATATCTGTTCACCTATCCTTAGCTACAGTTAATCGCAATATTATACAACTTATTTCAACCACATAATGCTAGAAGCCAAGACCGCTGTATGGGGAAGACAACATGCGAGGAATAAAAAAATACCCAATAGAACATGAAATTTTCACCTGTCTGATCTTCCTCCACGGAAACTATCTCCTCCACGGTCGCCATAGCCGCCGCCACCTCCTCCTCCCTATGTCTCCATTGATCCTCAGTCTCCCCTCCTCCCCTCTCCTCTCTGCAGAATCTCTGTCACGGGGCTTTCCCTGCTCAGGCGACCATAATTGTCTCGAGGTCTTTCCATCCCACGAGGACTATCTTCCTAAGTTTGGAAGCTGCATTTGTACCCAACAGAAATAAAAAAAAGACAACAATAAGCCATCCATTTCAAGTTGAATACGAATTTTCCGGGCAAATCTTACTTCCATTTCCTGCTTGAAAAAAAAGGGTCTAGTTTAAATCTTTGTGTAGCCCTTCGATGAGAGGCAATCAGTCTTGATCAGGCCGTTGATTCCCTCCTTTCAATTGTTACAAAAACGAAACAGCAATTAATTCCATTTTGATCAATTTGGCACCCTAAGCCGACACTGCTACCGTGAATCGTTTATTAGCTCTATATCGGCACCCCAAAATTACGACATTGGTATTAAATAGAGATATGGCCACTATTTAAAGCATGGATATAATCTGCATCTCTGGCATTAGAATGGATGGTGCTAATTTTTCTTCCTAATAGTGCTGCCGCTATAAAGATTCAAGGTGTACTGCTCACCACTTTGGGAATATCAAATCTTTCACCAGAATCCACCTTCAGACTAACAAGCTCCTTTGCAATTTTCTCAGGTAAATCAAATACAGCCCCATCGACCTGTAAAACCCCACACCCAAAGGAAAAGAAAATCAGTTCAAATTATTTTCAGAACCACATATTCATATAAGTTACAGAGATGTAAACGATGTTGTTTGGCAGGTCATCAAGAAGCAAGGCATATAAAACACATCCTGACTAGCATCATGTGAAAATTACACCTGAACTCATTTACAAAACTCTAACCAATTTCTATTGAAGCAGGTTTCACTGAACTAAAGCATATGAACTACCTACAAATTTGCACTAGCAACCGCGTCTTCTTGAGAGCGATTTAATCCTGATTCAGTTAAAAACCAACAAAAGAGGTACATGAAGCTTACATCGCGATCACTAATAAGTCTAATCTTTCCAACATTGTCAGCGGCAGGACGGTAGATTGACCCCAAAGCCCCCATAACCGCTCGAGGTGTCCTCAGGGGCCCAGATAAACTATCTGGTTCTCGGATAATTCGAACTGTTGTGAAACCCTGCAATTGAAAAAAGAGAACAAAATTTGCCATCACACGCATGTGCAATCAAATGCAGGTGATATTGATAAAGAAATATTGGACTTCCGCAGTTGACTGATGACGGTTCACATTACATTGTTAACAAGAGTTGATGAACGACAAATGTTCTGCAATTCAGTATTTCTACACTAAATTCTGTTCACCACGTGGTTCACTGAAGAGCACTTTTGCAGCAAGTAAAAACAAAAATACAGGATTTTGGATCAGAGAAACAAGAAAAAAAGGCGATTTGTAGTTTATAAACATACCTCTTCCAATGTGAGCAGAGATTTGGAAGCTGGAGGCTGCGTAAATCCACTGATATGAGCGATAGCGGACGCCAAAGCTCCAGGACCATCCTCCTTAATCAGTCGCTCTGCCGCTTCCAGGAATACTTCGGTCAACTCGGGATGAACTCGTCGGATTAAAGTCACGGCTTGGTCGGAGGAGGCATTCAAAACATCATCCACATGGGGAGGACTAATGTGGCTGAAACTAGAATTAAGATCCTTTTCAATCAGTTTTAAAGTTCGACCTTGTTTCTCAGTGTACATGAGAATTGCAGAACCAGACTTGCCGGCCCTGCCAGTACGGCCGGATCGATGGACGAAAGTCTCGGGGTCATTAGGAATTTCATAATGGATAACCTGTCAGAATGAAAATAGGAAATAAATTAAATGCTTAATTCCATGAAGGACAAAGAGCTGTCTACCTACAACACATGTACTTAAAAGATGTGGGACAAATTGAGAAACTGAAAAAGAATGGCGGGCAGAAACATGGATCCTGAATCCTGATAAAGAATGAAATACAAAACACAAGCCAACTTCTTCCTCTTGTGATGAAAAACAAGAAGGCGAGAATAAGGAGTTTGTAAAATCTAAAAATGCTACAAATGCCTGACAATTTTGAGGTGTACAAAAATACAAATTACAGTTCCTGGTCCAGACTAATTTCACAAATATTTAATCCATTACAATAGTCCAAAGTCTGACCCAAGCCAGGAATTATATCCCCAACTTCCATTACTGAGACCCAATTCTTGACTTCAAAGCTGGAGTACACACCAAATCAACATTGGGAATATCAAGACCACGGGCCGCAACATCTGTTGCAACTAAAACCCCAAATCGACCATCCCTGAAAGCCTGAAGCGTCTTTTCTCGCTGATGTTGAGCAATATCTCCATGAAGAGCCTCACATCCAACAGTTCGGCTCAAACTCGTGGAAACATCGTCAGCATCTCGCTTTGTCTGAGTGAAAACGATGGACTTACCCCCACGGCCATATACCTGCAAGGAGGGACAAAATTATCGCAGTTGGAAAATCAGAATGGAAAGAAAAACTTGCTTGAAGGAAAGGAGACTGCCTCATGAACCTAAGAATAGAGTCCTTACTTTGGCATTCAAAGGACAAACACCCTATGAGAGATGAACTGGGCGAAAACCAGATGTATCACAAATATGTTCCTGTAGCTGATTGGCAGGTTTCGTTACGATGCTAAAATCAATAATTAATAGACAGAATTCATACATTGTATGTCAAATCCTGTTTTCTTCCTGAATTTTGCCCAAATACTAGTTCCAAAACCATTTGAAACTAAATGTGAGCACGAGCAGTCAATTACTGAGAGAAAGGTTTGTATCAACTTACAGTAATGAGATCAACAAGCAAACTGCGTTTGGCTGTGGCTGGTGTTCGGACGCACATCACTTTAATGTTTTCAGAAAGCTTGTCATCACCTTCACCGACCTGTTAAAAGGAACAATTGTCGTCACCAGTCAGTCAGACAAAGCTGAAAATTTACTGATAAACAATAGCACAGACAAATTTCATTTCAAGCTTAAACCACAATAGTTAAAAAGATTTTAAAAGGAGGGATGCCAACAGACTCGTATCCCACTGATTCAAGGGGGAAAAGAACTTGCCTTCAACACTGCTCTACATGAAAATAGATTGAGTACCTCTTTTAATAGAGACAATACAACCAGTAAAAAAAACCTACTACTTGACAAACACCAGAAACCGTTGAAAACAAACAAACCCATAAACCAAAACTAGAAACCTGAACTGAAACTACCACCGACTTACACAGTAACACAGCAGAGAATCTGGGCATACAAGCAACACAGAAAATGATAAAAACTAACGGGAAAACAAAAGAAAACATTACCAGGTCAATAGTTATCGGATCATTCAAGTACTTCCGACTCAGTTTCTTAACCCACACAGGCATAGTGGCACTGAAGAGACTGGTCTGTCTGTCGGCCGGAAGCAGTTGCATGACCTTCTCTACCTCCTCCTCAAACCCAACCGCCAACATCTGGTCGGCCTCATCCAAAACCAAGTACTTCACATCGTTCAAAAGGAGAGCGCCTCTGTCAATTAGGTCAATAAGCCGTCCCGGAGTACCCACGACAATATCCACTCCCTTTCTCAAAGACCTAACTTGTCCATCTAACGAAACTCCTCCATAAACACACAGAGTCGACAAATGGGGGGCCGACTCCATCAGCTCTCGGTTCACCTGGTTCGCCAATTCACGTGTAGGGGCCATCACGAGACAGCGAGCTCCACCTCGCCACCTGGCAGGTACAAATCAACAAAATCAAGAAAAAGTTATGGGGCGGAAGCCACATGCAATGAGAAAGAAATCCAAATTAGCAGTGTACCAGCAACAAATAACTATTTGACTGTAATTGGACAACTGTTGAACCAAATTCTGACAATTATTGAACCAAATATGGACAGTGACTGCATTTAATTTGGACAATTATTGGCATTGTCCCATAATTAACAATGTTGACAAAATTTGGAAAGTAAATAATTTCGGAATCCTAATTATATGATCCACGGAGTAGAATCGGAATCAATACCAGACTGATGATTCCATTGAGAACCAGAGGGATAATAATTGCAAACAAACGGACTTACATTTTCATGCTGAGAAATCAGTAGAAAATAGAAGTTGTAGCAAAAAAAAAGGAATCACATAAACGAATGCAAAGCAATTAGATTAAAGCAATTCAAGACAAGACAGAAACAGACCAGGAACAGGAGACAACTTCTTTCAAAAAACTAGAACACGAAGTCCCCCACAAATCACCACTGTGATTAGAACTTATCAGCAGACAAAAAGTGAACCAAAACCAGAACAGCACATTATTCGGTTATCTTCACCCAAAATAATATAAGAAGTATACACAAGCCTAATGAGTACCATCCACGTGGAAAAGATGATACCTAGTCCCGAGTTCCATATTCTGCTTAGAAATTCGATCCAAAATGGGTATCCCAAATGCCAAAGTCTTCCCTGTTCCTGTTTTCGCGCGAGCGATCACATCCTTCCCAGCCATGGCTGGCGCCATAACAGCCTCCTGGAAAACCCAATGTATAAAAGACATCAGAAACTCGGATTCCAATTTAGAATCAAATTTAAATTTACAAAGGCCGGAATAGCTCCAATTAACTCTAATTGCGGCAAAAATATTAAAATTTGAATAACAGCTGATTCAAATTCACATGAAGTGAAATGTACTCTTCAAGACAAGATGGCGTTTGTGAAAACAAAAAGACTAATATAAAAGAGAGAAAGCAGAGGAGAGAAAGAGAGGGAGAGGCAGAGAATTGTCACTAAGAAACAAGAGAAATTGATGCCTCTACCACACCTAATAGTCCAATTCTCAGTAAAGATTCTCCCAAAAAAACAGCTGAATTCAACCACAAAAGTTTGGAAAGAACTACATATAACGCCAAATTAGAAGGACAAGTGAGACTAATTGACCACAAAACTCAAATGGCATACAAACAGATACAAGAAATACAGAATTTAAAAAAAAGTGCTGAAATCAACCTGAATTGGAAACAACTTCGCAATTCCACGTCCCAGTAAAGCAGATTCCAATTCTTTTGCTAGTCCCAAATTCTTCACATCTAGCTCATCCTCAACCTCATTCTCTTCCTCCTCGTCCTCATAGTCTCCATCGTCCTCTTCTGATCCAGACTCCTCCCCCCCTGAACCCCTAAGACCTCCATTCCCACTCCGTAGTCTGTCGTTCGACAGACCCGAGGGACCAAACAACATATCCTGTCCCCCCGCGACGCGTCCTCCGGCACTCGATCTCGACCGATCCACCGACTCACGATCGTCGACAAAATACTCTGCGGCTGAGATTGCATTCGCGCCCATTTTCGAAGCCAAATGATGGAGGCTCTTGTTCCCAACCAGTGGCGTCGCTCCCATAATGTCACACCTGGACCTCTCCCCTGCGAAAAGCCCCCCTGTCCTATACAACAAACCAGGGAGCCCAGACAGCTTGCTGTCTGATGCCTCACCCTTACCTCCAGAATCCCCAAGTCCCCCCCTCCTCAGACCTAGTCTTCTCCTGCTACCTCTGATACTCCTGCTCCTCCTTCTCTTACTCCAACTCCTACTCGATCTACACTTCTTAAACCCTGATCGTTT
>JBBHKE010000281.1:91834-111628 GCA_037447655.1 Zygnema cylindricum | reverse complement strand
TGCACTCTGTTTATTTGCTGACATTACAACCAATGGTTACCAAACTCAATGACAAATTTTAGGGTTTTTTATAGTGTCGACATGCTTTGGTGCAGATGGACAGTATTTAGTTTGAATCAGATTTAAAGGCCCTTTTTCATGTGAACAACAAGTCCAATTTAATACAAACAATATTTAGGTGACGGATATATAGTGTGGAAAATATCACACGGGGATGAATGGTTTTATGTGAGCCTTTTATTTCTATGTGAAACAATTCTAATGCATACAATGTTTTCTTTCAAACAGTTTTTTTCTTTGGTGGATAATCCTCTCACGTAAACACTATTTAATGTTGACAGTTGTTGACGTGGGGAATATCCAGTATGACGGATTAGTGCTAACTTATTTAATGCGGATAGTAAATCCTGAGCACATTGCTTTTACTTCGAATAATGTATGGTTCATCACATTTTTTCTTGCAGTCTATAGTTCGCGAAACCATATTTGGTGTGGATATTGTTTAGCATGGACAATCTTCATTTGGGGAATACTATATAGTGTGAATTTTGTTAGGGTTCTCGAGAAGAGTTCCAAACGAAATCTTTGTGCTCCAAATTAAAATCATACGTAACTTCCTCTTAATCACTTTTATTTGTGGTAACTGATATCTATCCTAACATTTTTGGTATTGTGTGGGGGGGGGGGAGAGAGAGAACAGCCAGAGGTCCTCCAGTTCAACGGAAACCGTTGAAACATAGAGAGTTTGAGGTGGATTTGGAGTCGAGACTTGGGAGGACACAGGTAAGGAAATGAGGGACTGAAAAAAAAAAAAAAGTAATTAGGGGAATTGTTTCAAATTCGTAAGAAAAGTTGAGGGTGAGCGATTTCTTTTTTGTTATCTATGGAGGAAGCCCTAGCAAATTTATGCATATGTAAGTGACAAATTTTCACCGAAATCTTTAGGAGAATTTTAGAAACCCATACAGTTTTAATAAATGATTCAAATGTTTTACAAGTTTGAGGAAACAAATATGAAGGAGTAGAGGAGGAGAGAAACGCACCGGGAAATTTTTTGACTATTGTGGACGCAGATTCTAGGGATGAGGGAGGGTCGGATGAAGGGGGAGATGTTTTCCCACTGGAACCATGGATTCTTGAACCTTTATTACGAGACTCTGCTGACGCCATGCCACGTGCATGGTTCAGAAGAAGCTGGTCATGAGAAGAAGAGAGAGAGGAGAGACGGAATAATCCTAAGCTCGGTAGTAGCTGCCACGTAATGTTTCTGGAGCGTCCGAGAAGTAACTCTTTGGGAGGTGAAAAGGACGAAGTTGAGGAGACTGTGGCTACGGTTGGAGGGCGGGCGACATGATGACATGAATGCTGACGTAAGCGAGTACAGGGAGAGAGAGGGAGGCATGGGAGAGTGACTCCGCCCATCGGAAGAGCCGGTGAGAAGCTTTCCCGCGAAGGATACAGCCAGAAGAGACACGTGGCGGTGACACGTGGCGTCTCAAAGAAGTGAGATCATTGAGTGGGAATTTCAATCTCGGAGGGGAGGAACGGTTAGTCGGGCAGACGAGTAAAATGGTATAAATCAAAGAAAATAAAAAAAAGGGATCAAAAAGAGTCGACGTCAAGAAAAAATAAATAATAGTTTTCTATGTATTTGTGTATGACCGAGAAAACCGCAGTCGCACAAAAGTACGAAAGGACTGTGAGGTTTTGAACCAATCGCAGAAGAGATATGCACCTGCATGAGGCATTTCCCTGTTTGTGACAAATGTCACAAACGGTTGTACACGTCGTCGCACGGGTGTGGAGCGGCAATCCGCAATTCTTGGGAATAAGGAAGAGCTGAGTGGTTCATAGATCCTCGGGACACTTGTCATTTTGTGATCCACCTATTGCGTACTTGATCGGTTTCTGTTGCGTTTGTGACCTGGTGGGGCCACGAAACGGAAATAGGGGGGTTCCGTGACCGCAGGTAATAGGGGCGTGTTTCCTGCCGGCTTACGGCGAGGAAGGAAATTTTATAATATTCCGAATTTTGTACTTTACGGCCAGTACAGGTTTGCAAGGAAAGGCCCAGAAATGACGGAGCCTACAGTACGTTACCAATATTCGTGCCTCGTACGCCCGTGTCCTTGGCATCGCAATGCGTTGGTCAAGGAGTTTCGCATTTTTTGCAATAAAGACTTTTCTCAAGGAGTTCGTGTTTATTTTAAAATCGGAATTACATTTCGCATACGCCATTTTGGTCGGGGGCAAGCGCTTACGACAAAAAACACACATTTGTACAGATCTGCAAAGTCAACAGTGATCTGCGAAATAATAGGGCAAATCTCCAATTGCAACAGAGAGCCCTTTGTTTGGCTGTCAAAGGGTCATTCACAACGGCACGATTCAATAAAACGTTGTAGATTATGCAGTGCTTGCTTATGGAATCAAAACATAATCTAATCTGAAATTGTCGTACCAGTATTGTACCAGGAGAATCTGTCAGCTTTTACACGTCGTCGCACAAAATATTTTGATACGCAATCTCCACAGGATCCATGTTCAGGCCCGTCAATTTAACAATCATAGTTTGTGGAGTGGCAAACAGAGTTTACGACTTCAGATAACAGATCAAAGTGCGGTTTAGTGCGCCAATAATATATTCATTGAACTACACCGCCAATCGCATTACAAGCGTACGCCATCCTGTCCTATTTTGTTTTTTCTCAAATAGAGTTATCCACACTATTTAAAAAAACCCTAATTGCTAATTAGAGTACCCGGATTCTTTCGAAATTTTCAGATTCAATTAGCGTAAACCACTTAACTATTCGTATACGCTAAAGAATTTCATTATGATTGGCGACAGTACACGTCAATCGTATTAGCGTTGTGTACGCCAATCCCGGGTCCCGCCATTTTTTTTTTTATTGAAATAAATTATCCACACTATTTTAAAACCCTAATTGTAATTAGAGTAATCGTTTCATAAAATTCCAAATTCGATTAGCGTAAACCACGCTATGAAAGCGTTGCGTGTACTGTACTTAAATTTTTTTACTCAAAAGAGGCCCATTTAATATTCACGTTATAATTGCAAAAGTCTAAGCATTGGCAATAAAAGGACATCAATGGATTTATAATTGAAAATCTCAATTAGGGTGAAGTTCCATTAGACGAAAAGTGAGGTTGTTTACAGAAATCGGACCTCTCCGTACTACGCCGTACCTCTTATTTATTTTTTTTATGGAGAACAACATTACAGAGAATCTTGCCAATATTCTCCAAAAGTCTGGGAGTTAACAATGACCGTTGGATATTTTTTGGCGAAGCATTCGCTTCGAAAGTTTTTGTAAATGGTGATGTTCCTCGCGAGGTACATCACCAATTCCAGAAAAATTGAGCCGCGACACCATAGTTCAAAAGTAGGCACTTTTATGGTAGGCCTTTGGTAGGCGCACAAAACTTGGCACAAAACTCGCGTAGAGTAAGCATACTCTATGTGTGTGCGTTGTGCACACTCTTGTACGAACGTACGAATCTGACGTATCATCATAGTACAGCACACGCCGTCGGCCAAATTTTTTAAGCGAACTGACACGGCGTAGGATGACATTCCGCGGGAAAAAAAACCCGGAAAAACAAGAAAAACGCGGACGTAAGTCTTATCGTAAGTTGTGTTATGGGCTTTTCATGTGATCTTCTTAGATCGCTACTTTGATATGCGACCGTCCGATCGTCCAAATCTGACGGTTTAAATAAAAAATACGTCAAAACTCACTGAAAAATATAATTTCGTCCGAATGTTTTTCAAAATTTAGACATGACGTTTAATAACTTACGCGGTACGGCTCTAAGTTTTACAGGAAAACGACAGAAAAAAACCCTTACTTAAGCACATAGAGACGCACCCTTAGTGCGCCAATAATATATTCATTGAACTACACCGCCAATCGCTATTAGAGTAAATAACGCTAATTCGGTGCCCTTTGAAAAAAAAAAAAACCTGAAATACAATCCATAATTCTATTTTTTCCATTATTCTAATTAGTTTTTTTTTTCAAATAGCGTTAATAGTGGAAGCACACTGCGATGGAAATAGTGTGGCGTACGGACAGGGTATCTCCGTACGAAAATGGTACTTTTTGAATTACAAAGGCATAAAAAGACACTTAACAATATTGCGCACACGTGTGAATGTGCACTGGAAGAAAGAGATGCAAACTCGTCGACAAAAATCACGTTCTCATATGTTCGTCCGTCGACCGTGTGAACAGCGCGACGGCGTACGAATTGTCAGATTTTGTACGGCTACACATATTAATGCAGACATCGAAAGGGTGGGTATTTATTATTCAGGACAACCCAAATTACAGTTAGGGATTAATTAGTATATATTTTTTTTTTCAAAAACAAAAAATTCCCAATTAGTGTTGATAACACTAATTTTTTTTTACGCTATTTATTCCTTTACTCTAATAGCGATTGACGGTGTACAGTACAGGTAAGGTTCGTTAGTTTTCTCGCCCGTGGAGTGAAAGGTAACCATGCTGTACTTAAATTAGGTTTACTGCAAAAGAGGCCCATTAAAAATGCACGTTATAATTGCAAAAGTCTAAACATTGGCAATAAAAGGACATCGATGGATTTATAATTGAAAATCTCAATTAATCTAGTTAACACTTCACATAAAAATGAGCTATATTTTAGGGGTACAATTGCGTGTAAAAAAAAATCATAAAATGTGACTGACACATCAACAACAGATATGCACGTTAAGTACTTACAATTTGCAAGAGTTCGACGCTAATACTAAGACATATGTACACCAATACTAACGTCGACGAAATTGTAACCACTTCCCACATTAAAATAGGTGACACAACAGTTTTCGTCGTTCCTATAACATATGTAACTGACTTACTATGCATTTACAAATCATGATGTAAAACAAATATATTGTCAACTTATATAAATGTGTTGATCAAGACATAATTTCTCTTAGGTTTGCAAACTTTCCTAGGCAACAAATAAGTTACCAATAAATAAAAAATGGTACAACGTCAATTGCCCATGTAACAACAATAGTTTGACGTGATGATAAATGTTACTGGTAATTTAAAGTTGTTAATCAACTTTTACCTCTTGTCTATTTTAAATAGCTAAAAATAAACATTTGTTAATCTGTTAACATTTATCGTTATTATTTAGTATTAAGCTTTTTATTAATAAATAAACAAACAATCACATAAATGAGAATAATAAGTTTATTTGTTAATAAATAAACAAACAATGACATAAATGAGAATAGTATTATGTATAACTAAATTCGCACTTTACAAAATCATATTGTTTATTGAAATAATTAAAGTAAACTAAATGATAACTTGGAGTTTATAATTTCATCATAAAACATCACTGTCATATTATAAATATATAATATAGGATATTAACTTACACATTTTTTGTTTATATAAAATAATCACAACTCTATGAAATTTATTTCACGCATAATGATATCGATTTTAACCCTAGTCGACAAATAAATGTGAAAATGTTATTTTTTTTAATAAATGATGTTAACGTTATGATATTTTGAATTTATGCTTTATTTGGATGTAAGATTATTTATAGCTAGTTAACACATTTATATTTTAACATGGGAATTTTTATTATTGTTAAATCCAAAAATATTACATGAATACAAATGGTAATTTACTTGACCATTGTAAAAACCCCCCTTAATATAAACAATTGTATGATTTATTCCCCTTTCGGATCATATACACATTGTATGAATGCAAATATATTACTTTGTATATCGGTACAAATTTGAAATTTATAAATTTGTACATGTAAAAGTAAAAATATATGTATATATATATACATAAAAAGAATACATCGACGTGTCGATACAAATGTGAAAATCCGTTTTTATGTGCCACTAACTTGATAGATCACCAACGGTTTCCCGATGTGATGATTTTCTAAGATACTAACTTGTAGGAGTATTGAGAAGAAAGAGAGAGAATGCGACAAAGTTAGTCACAAAAAGTGTGAGCATACAAAAAATATTTAGAAAATAGGTTAGCAAGAGTGGAAGGGGGAGGAAAGATCAAAGGGAGTTGGACAATTTTGATGTTTTTCGAGTTTAAGATTAACATACATACGTTTATTTGTTTCATAGAGTTATAAATGTGTCTACACCCAAGCAATGTTTTGACGTTTCCGGTTAAAGTTAACACATGAGACAAATATTGATAAGTTACATTATATCGATGCCAACGATGTTGATATTGACATTATAGAACACCACGTCGTCAAATTGCATCTATTACCGACCGATGTATAGTTGTTCACTAGGTAATGATGTGTTGCGACACACATTCATAGTTGACGCAGGCGTTAGACTCAACGTAGATGGTAACTGAATTGTTTATACAAGTACACATTTTGTAATACATTACAGAAGGTGCTTACTATTTTGCACATTAGTATGATTTTTTACATTCGTTATCAATACCTTATAAGAGTTAGTGTTAACGTTAGAGCGACGTTTTTAAGAAAATATATGCAAGAAAATCTTAACAAAATATACATAGCAAATGTTTTATGTAGTTATAAAAGACGCAATTTATTAAACTACGTCAAAATGCAACTTTTTTGAGACTAATAAAATTTGTGTGTAGTAGGTCAAATAATAGACAAACCTAGATGTTAACATCAAATTTATGTTTTAAGTGTTAAAATTTGTATTTAGAATATTTACATTTAATTTAGTCATTTTACTTTAAGAACACAAGCTTTTTACTATCGTTGAACCAGTGCTATTGATCTTATGTCGAAAAGCTAATCTATTTAATGGCTCTCAATCCCATCTGTCTATTTCTTATAAGTGAATGTTTATGATCGACCTTTATTATTACCCCCTATTTTACCTGAAAATGTTTAAAATAAAACATTAAACATCTGCCTCATGATTGGAGTTTCAATTTCAATTTTGTTGATTTTATTTTTGACCAGTATTTTATAGGGTAGAATACGAATTTAACATAATTTAGTATTTTACTAATGTTGTAATTTATATTATTTTCGAAAATGAATAATGTACTACAGAAATTTCTGTATTTTTGGCATGACAAGTCACAATATGGAGACGTGGATACCCTCCGCGGGCGGCTTTACCCCGGCCGCATGTTCACAATCCCCTACCAAAAACGAACGTCTAGGTCAGTTTTTGTAGTCGTAGAGATTCGGCCGTGACGATTATAACATTTCCCATCACAAAAAAGCAAAAAAGTACCAACACGCGCATTTGATGGTTTTTTTTTTTGTTTTTTTGCCATTTATTATTTACTCTGCCTGAAGTTCCAGCATTGACAAGACCGAAAACGTTAATCCCAACGAATTGTACATAAGTTCGGTTGAGAGCAAAGTCCAAAAGCGGCCACAGATGTTTAATTTGTTGACAGGTCGCACGCTTTTCTAAAACATATGTCAGCGGCATTTTTTTTTGTACTAAGTGACGTCACTTTCTCTTTTGTATCTGCCCGAGCCAATCATATGCCTCTATAAATACTTATTTATTTCTATTTCGTCTCTATCAACGACCACATCCTTGGGCAGCACAGCACGGTATTGTCACTGCTTTACAGACGAAGCCTTTTCGCAAGTCGCTAACGGATCAAATAATTTTTCAGGGCAAGTTCGGGCAGTCGCTGAAAAGTTTTGCGGAAAAACAAAGAGAAAAAAATATAGCTCGAAATCTCTTGACGTTCGGTTTATATTTCCTTCAGGTCCCCCCTCCAGATTGATCATTGTATTGCGACAGCAGCACTGGTCATCCTGCTGCTGTTCCTTCCTTTACAACCAATAATATTTTTTGTTCTCTCTGAGCCTTTTATTGAGACATTATGGTAAGTAAAAAAAAATGTCTAGCTGTTCCTTTTGGTAGTCGATTCATTGTTAGAAGGCTCATTACTGGTTTTTCTTGCATTTTCCGTGTTGTAGTGATGTTGAATCATATTTATCTGCACTGATCTGTATACTATTGTTTATTATGTGCTGGAATTTCGCAGGGGAGGCGGATCTCCTTTCTGTGTTTCATAGGACTCTTACTGTTCATTGGCACACTCTCTCTAGCAAGAGCTTCTCAGACGGATGTTGATGACAGCCCGGCAGCAACTGGCGAATCCAAGAAGGCTGCATCTGACGATTCTGATGCTGCTTTGAGTAACGATGACGATTTCATGGGTGATGAAGATGATGATCTGGATGATTTAGATGATGAGGAACTGGATGGAACTCCTATTCCGACTTCTCCCAAGAAGGCAGCAGCCAAGGCATTTACAGGCGACGATCTGTCCACTTCAGGTAGTTTTGGCTACATTTTTTATTTTAAAACCTTCTTGTAGGCATGCCGATGGCTCACACTTTTTGTTTTTACTAGGATAGGGAAGTTCCCGATTTATTTTGAACGGAAGTTGGTCTTTTGTTGCAGGGAATTGTTCAAAGGAGATCCAAGAGTTTTGCAAGGACAAGACTGCTGGACCGGCTGTCTACTTGGACTGCATTTCAGCCAGAATTAAATTCGAGAAAGCTGGCAACGATGACAAGGGTGAGAAGCTGATGATATCAGTACTTCTCGATAGCTCTTTGTGCTCTATGCAAGTTCATGCCTTTATCGTAGCTACTGTTCCATTTTTATCGCTGAAGCGGATTTGGCGGATCCACTTTTAATCGTCTCTGTGTCGTCTCGTTTTCAGGCATTACGGTTTCTGCTGATTGCAAATCTGAACTCCGGCTGTTCAAAGTGGAGATGTACAAAGACGTCTCCATGGACAAGAAAATGGGTGAGTTTTTTTCAATGTTCTTTTCGGAACTGCTGGATCTATAGCGTTGTAAATGCTGAACGTATTCTACATTTTTCGTTTAAAATATCTGCCAGACTTTTGAACCATTATGCTCACTGTGGAATTGTAGTTAATTCTTGTATCTCAGTCGTCTTTTTCCTTTTATTGCAGAAACTGCCTGTAAGACTGACATCACGAAGTATTGTGATGACGATTTTCTCTACCCTGAGCCAGGAAATATCCTAGCTTGTTTGAGGTGAGTCGTAGCCTGGATCCCTGATTTGTTAAAATTCTTTCACTGTTGATTTGTTTTGCTGAAACTTTTCTGAATTATGCGAATTGCTCGTCTGTGTTGATGCAAGTCTTGGGGTTTTTTTCAGGGAGGTGAACCAGGTTGATACTGTGACGGATGCATGCAAGACTGAAATTCTTCGTGCCCAGTTGGATGCCGCAAGTGATTTCATGCTTGATCCTCAGCTGAACGAGCTCTGTTCTGGAGAAGCAGAGAGGCTCTGCAAGGGTGTTCAGCCAGGGGAAGGTCGTATTCAAGACTGCCTCGTAAGTATTTCTCACAGAGTTTCAAATGGGAACTTTACTGGTCACCATGATTGTTTTTTCAAGCCATTGAAATCCTAACCCTGATGATTTTTGTTTTGTTTTTATGTTCTTTCTCAGCGTTCAAACCGCCCCAAGCTTGCTTGGGACTGTCAGGCCGAGCTCTTTCGGCAAGAAGTTGAGAATGTCCCTGATATTCGCCTCAATGTGCGACTTTACCGGGGTCAGTGACGTCTTTCATTCACATTTGTTTTGATGCAAGCTGAATTGTTTGTGTTTATCATCAGTGAATCATCCATGTGAATTGTTTGCTAAACGGTATTTTTCAGCATATGGCTAAATCTTCCCTACCGTTTTTGCAGCCTGTTTGAATGACAAGAAGAAATTCTGCCCAAATGTTGCGCCTGGTGATGCTCAAGTAAAGGACTGTCTTGAAGAGCATCGCCTAGATCCAGATTTTTCACCTGGTTGGTAAGTGGCCAGTTTGTTCTTGCATGTGTTACTTCTGACAGCTCCCTAACCGACAGTCACTATGTACGTTAGCTGTATGCCTTGAACTGCCTTTACTCAGTGGAGGTTTTTTTTTTTATGGATGTAATGTACAGCAAGACAGAATTTGACAAGATGATGGAAAGGAGAGCTACAGACTTCCGACTGGACCCAACTCTCCGAAAGTTCTGCAGGGGTGATATCTCTGATGTACGCTTCCATGACTTTTGACTCTTTGGCATAATTCTGCATTGTTCGTTTGTTCAATGTATGAGCACTCTGACGATGACATTAACTATGCCACTTTCTCAATTTTTCACAGATATGTTACCCAGACGCTGAAGACATCACAGATGTTGCAAACTGGGATGCAAAAGTTATTCAATGTCTCCAGGACTATCGAGATGAGTTGAAGGACCCTAAATGTAGACAGCAAGTGCATCAGCTCACCAAACGGGCAGCTGAAGACATTCGTTTTGACAGGCCACTTGCTGATGCTTGCTACAGTGAGTTTTTCCTAGATTAACTACGCTGACAGCATTTCGGAGCATTTAGTTGGTGGTTGGCATATCCTGTGGTTTGGGGTAATGTGGCTGAGATCGTGAGTTGTTGTTGTGCACAGATTGGGCATTTTTCACAGACCTTATTGATTTTTGCCTGCTCGTTGTGGAATCACTGTGCACTTATTCTTAATGCTGCCTTTTTTAATCTTGTCTTGCAGCTGATAGGACAACAATTTGTAAGGACGTTCCAGATGGTATGGCACAAGTGTTCCGCTGCCTTCAGGATCACCGTGATGCCCTGAAGGATATCTGTAAACAAGCTCTTTTTGATCAGGTGAGAAGCAGCTTAATTTGCTGGTTTTGAAATATCATGACTTATGTCTACTGCCGAATTGCTTGTTTATGCTGTTTAACTGACTTCCCTTTTTTTGTCTGAAATTGATTCTGTGCAGGAAATGCGCATGGCTGAGGATATAGATTTCAAATTCCCAATGAGACAGGCTTGCGGTGTTGAAAAAGAGAAGTTTTGCAAAGACGTTTCTGCAGGTCTGTGCTGTTCTGTGAGTGTAGCCTTGGTTTCAGATAGGAAAATGTTTTCAATGATTTGTTGCCTGCCTTTTCAGTGGAAAAGAACCTAGTTTGTATCTCTATGTGTGAAGCTCTCCAGTTCAACAGAATCTTTTCTTAAATCACCTATTGAATTGCTCGCTTTATTCATGTTCTCTCTGCCTTCTCTGCAGGTCATGCGGCTGTTATTAAGTGTCTTCAGGAACACCTGAGTGACCCAGAGATGGGAGCAGAGTGTAGCAAAGAAATTCAACGAGATCAGTTGCGCTCTGCTCAAGGTAAGTTATCTGTAGTGAGTTTGTTTTTACATGGCTTTTGAATATTTTTTCCTCTTAGCAGTTTGTGCATTAGCAGATGGCCATGAGTAGTTTGTTAATTAGGAATGTATTCGACTTTAGGGAGCCCTGTGATCTGGAGCCCTTGCAGCCTGGGGTATTTTATAGAATTGAAGTAACTGGAGTCCTCGAGGTTAAATGTCAGAAACTCCCCCCGATTTTGTTTGCTACATCGCTCCTTGCTGCATTAGTAGACCTCAACATGAGATGCTGTATAGTGTTTTCATTTTTCCTTTTCTTTACATGTTATGCGCTAGCAGTTGAGTTTATCTGATATCAGATCTGAAATCATTCCTAGTATTTCGAAGCTTATCTCTAACAGGCAGGGTATGATTTTGCTTCAAAAGCATCATTTCTTGACAATTTGCTATTTATTTTTCTTCTTTAGGAAATTTAGGCTCAATGTTTTCTGTTTTGGGGCTTACTTCAAAGAGTTTTTTTTACTTGCAGATTATCGACTGAATTACCGCTTGAACAGGGCATGCTACAATGATGTCCAAAAGATGTGCTTGAAGGTTTGTGACAAGGTGTTTGAAGGTGGATCGGGTATATGCGGTGGTAGTGTTCTTAAGTGCCTATCATCAAACAAAGAAAAAATTGAGTCCAAAGCCTGCAAGCAAGAGGTTTTCTCATTTGAGAAGCAGGAGGTGACAGATATTAGGCTTGATGTACCTCTTCAGAATGCATGCAAAAATGATCTCCAGAAAGTCTGCCCTCAAGTGAGCAAAGACCATGTCCGGACTCTGGCTTGTCTGCGAAAGAACAGGGACAATTTGACAGAAGAATGTAAAGCAGAAGAACTCCGTTTCAGTATCATGGAGGTTTGTCAACATCCTGTAAACCCTGTCTGGTGGATTTGTTTTGTAAATGCTCTGCTTTGAGTGAAGGTTTTAGGATTTACTGCAACCTTGTGCATGAATGTCTTTCAACTTTTCTTTTCTTTTGCATTTTCCTCAGTCAGTTTGTCTTGCTACATTGTTGAATGGGTGCTCACTGTTTAGATGCTGATGTGCAGGTCTCTTTTCTGATAATTTTTTTGTTGAATTGGCTTCCGATTTGCAGGCATCAGACATACGCCTGACCCCAACTCTCATGAACGCTTGTGGACAAGGTTGGTGAAAATCTTTAAAATGATGTTTTGTATATCTATGGATAAACTTCCTCAATCAGTTTCGTAATTATGCTGCCTTCAACACGCTCAATGGGGTGATGTAACAAGCTTGCTATAGTGAATTTTGGGTTGCGAGACTTATTTGCAGAATATGTAATGACTATTTTTGTCGTTTCTGGGTTTTGCAGAGTTACAAGGGTTCTGTAAAGATGTTCCTCCTTCCGGAGGACAGTCTTTCAAGTGCTTGCAGTCAAATTTGGAGGCGGTTGGCATGGGCGATGCATGCAAGGGCGAAGTAAATTTACAGGAGGCACGGCAGGCCACCAGTTATAGACTAGATGTCCGTGTTCGCAAAGAATGTGAATCTGATGTTCAGCAACTGTGCCCGGATGTTGACAAAGGACAGGAAGGCCATGCTCTGGTTTTGAAATGTTTTGTTGACAAGTTCAAGAAACTTAGTGCTTCATGCGCCTCCGAGGTAAGTGGTTCTCTTTCTGTCATTCTAAGGGATGATGTGCTAGGGTCTTCTGGTGCAGTCAAGCTGGAAACTTGCTTGGGCGGAAGTATTTCAGGTCATTTATGGGCAGGTGCCTTTGATTCTGATTGTTTTTTTACGCGTGTCTATTTTGTTTTTTAAGCTGCTTTCATCTATTCTCAGCAACCATTTTGCTCTCGTAGTTGTCCCTTGACAATCCATTCTATTTTAGACCTAATTGCCTGAAATGTGGGATTAGACGAGCAACTTGCAGATTTCTGTGCTGGTTTGCAAATTGATTACCTATCATCCTCTTTTGCAGGTTTCATATGCAGTAAGAATGGCTCTTTGGCAGTATCAGAAGGGAGCCGAACTTACAAAAGCATGTGACCCAGTCTTGGAAACACCAGCTGTCATTCAACAGTGTAACCTAGAGGATGCGAAGCCTATCAATGGAACAGTCATAGGTGTCTATGGGCAATGCCTCATTCAGCAAAAATGGTCGACATTGGCAAACAAAGAATGTAAGAGGATTGTGAAGGTTGTTGCGAAGGAGGGAGGACATGTGGGAGGCCAGATTGATGATAGCAAACTTCAGGAGACGATTGAGAAATTGCAAAAGGTGAATATTTCCTTCAACTTACTAGTGAAATTAGTTGATTTTACTGTGCATGAAAGAAGGTTGGTTTATTGTTAATTGAATAATCTTTTGTTGGTCACCTAAGCATTTTCGTCCTGTTTTTTCTGGTCGTTTTATGGTTCTGTTTTTTCTTCTGTTTTGTTTTTACCTCCTGTACAAATTGTGAACCATTGCGGCACCATACAGGGGTTTGTACTTTTAAATATTCATACTGAGACCAACAGGATATTTGAACATCTGCAAAGGTTTGTTTAATTATTTTGCACTTTTTGCTTGTTTACTTTGCTTTAAGAATTTTTAGTATGCAAAAGAATTTAATAATATGCAAAATACTAATATCTCCACATCTACCTGTGCAGCTGCAGCTGCAGGCTGTGACTGGTCAAGGCTCAAACGGTTTGGTTCTCTCTGTCTGAATCGCGTTTGTTTCGATGGCCTCTCTGGTGGTAGTGATCATTGGGGCAGGCCATGCAGTCTACAAGAAATACTATGACCCCAGAAGAAACAACACTGTAGTCGCTAAAGCAGGAGATGTATGATGAGATTAGACCAAGTTGACAGGGCATGTTGTGGTAGGGTAGAAGCATTGGCAAAGCTGGTGCGAGGGAAGACTGGGATACTGCAAATATCATGATGCCGGCGCTGTTGTCATTTTTTCTCACACATCTGTGCACTGGAGAGACTGGCTCTTCAGTCCTAACTCACAATCGTCCGCTGGAGGTGGAGGATGAAGGTTGTCTCATAGCATTGTATGAATATGTCAATGATTTAAACAATTTTTCACACGTAGTCTGACAAATTAGTCCCAACCAGGATAGTGCTTCTTCTATTCCATAGTAGGTGCTTTCATCAAATTATACTTCTTGAAAACTTCTTGATCATTTGTCAATTATGCTCAAATTATGCTCTCTAATTCTTATAAGCTTGTTTTTTTATTTGAAGGAATCTATGACCCTGAGAAGCTATCCTGATGTAAAATTTTACCAACGATGAATGGGAATCTTTCCGCTAGGTTGTCTTTATGAAAAAGTATGTTATTTGACAGTTTTTATTTAGAATTGGCAATGCTGTTTCATGTCTCTAAATGAATTTGACAGTAGGGGATAAGAGGATAAGAATTCTGAAGTAGGTGACTTGAGGAGACTGCAAATTTTGTTTCAATAAGGGGGCGTTTAAATTTATAACCCTAGTACAGACAGGTGACATAGTTAAAATCATTGTGTGTCATCCTGGAGTATTGCTTTCTAGAGATAAGAATGTTAAAGGGTTTTGTCACGATTTGCTACGGCGGTGGTTGGGAAGTCCTTGGCTTGAGCCTCCAGTTCAGAAGAGTTCAGCATCCATGGTTTGAATAATGAAACACAAGATGGCAGTGGGGAAAAAAAGACTTTGTTTGGGATGCTTTCGACACGCTATTTGTAATGTTCATTATTGGGTGCGGGGGAAAGAGGTAAATAAGTTGCACCATTTTCTAAGGGAAGGATTTTCTACTTATTTAAAAATATTAGTGACCAAATTAGTGGTATTAGTGTAGGTTGAATTACAACTTATTTCTTGTACTTTTCTTTAGTTGCACGCTACGTACTCATATATCTATGTTAGAGTTACCAACTGTGTTCAACACTAAATTAGAATGAACTACGTTGAAGTGCGACTTCGGAATTGATTTCTTATTGGACAACCTGAATGTGTTAGTAACACTGACTTGTGCATTGAATCAAAAAAATCCTTTAGAAATGTAACTACACCATGTTTCGCTTCTAGTGTTAATGTTTTTTTGCCTCTTAAAACATTTTTTATCCGTACACACCTGTCGGATTGTTGCCCTGACTGTTGCAACTGAAAGGAGAAGATTCTCAGCTTCCAGTAAGCGGTCTCAAAATGAAAATCGTACAATTGTGTAAGGTGAAAAGATGTTTTTAAGTGGGTGAAAAGATGTTTTTAAGTGGCGGAAGACTATTAATGCTAATAGCGAAATACGGTGTACTGATTACAACGTTAATAGCGATGGGTGGTGTACGGTATCTGGTCTAAAGGTATGTCCCCATGTGCCACTTAAGGGTTTTTTTTCTGTCGTTTTCCTCTAAAACTTAACGCCGCCTGAGTTACAACCATAAAAAGAAAAGTAGAACTACATTTTGCGTCATCCTCGAACTTAGAATGTACTACATGTCGTCGTATTGTGATTTTCAACCCACGGCCACGTAAAACGCTATCTTTAAACTTTTCTTTAAAACAGATTGGCGATGTGTTTAAAATCAAAGTATTATCGCAAATAGGAACTAATATTTGCACGTGTCGAAATTTTCAAAAAAAATGAAATGATTTGAAGTGAAGAGGAAAACTACGCAATTTGTTTTGTTTTGTCCGTTTTCATCCGGTACGATTTTTTGTTTGCAAGGGTCTCAAGATTGCGACGCCATTTCACGACGGCCGGACAAGAGACGCAAAGGCAAAGCGCATCTTCTTCAACCATGGAACAGCACAGGCTCGAAGGCGATACGTCCACAAATGTCACGGAAAGACATGCGACGTCACAAGCAGTTCCAAAAAATAATGTGCGACAACGCATATTGTAGACTTTGACAACCGTCACAGGTATTGTCGACACATACAACCGTCACAAACGTAAGTTACTATTTCATTTTGACACATAGGGACACTCGAAAACCGGGTTAGGCGGATCCGCGCTAAAAAACAAATTAAGTTCGCTAAGTTAGTTGTACATGGGGACATACCCTAAGGGATCAAAACTAAAGTGTTTTTGGCTTTTTGCGCTTGCATTTGGTAATTTGCTTTTGTCTAACACGCCGCATAAAAAGTTAAAAGCAGATTCTCTAAAGGAATTTCACCGACATTCTGTTTTTGGTACAGCTATACTTTTCAATCTTGACATATCCGGTACATGGCCAAAAGGTCCTGACTCACGAAGACCGTCGATGCGAACCGTTTGCAGACGTCGGTGAAAGAAAAACTGGTTCACAACTGATGTCCCCCCGTAGATTGAGGTTCCATTAGGGAAAAAATGTCGTTGTTTACTGAAAGTTATGCTGTTTTGTACAGTGACGTACCAGAAAAATAAAATTGCTAGAAAAATAAGCCTACTGAATGAGGGATTTCATTCTCCACGTTTATGGGCGTAAATGTGGACCTTCGGATGCATAGTCGGATACGCCATCATCAAACACTTTCATTTGGCAACAAATGACTCGGAGAAGGTCTCCTCAATGCCTAAACTAATAGCATCGTGCCTTGTGGAAAAGTGAAAAATATTCAGGACGACCACGAGACCAGGGGGGTATACGTCTCATATGACATGTGCCTTCTGCCAGGGAGGATGCGAGGCCACCCGAAGCCGCAAGAAAATCTTTGATGGAGGATATACTTTCGCGCTTTTGTTGCCATCTACTAACCATTTTGACATGCTAGTACGCTTTTACAAATCTTAAGCTTTGTCCGCCCGTACAGATTTTATTCAGTCCGTTGTTCGAGTTACTTTTTAACCTTCGCTGGTACAAATATGTGGTGAGAATTCGCTGTCAAAGATTCTGTGAAGATTACCAAAATCGTATTCATACATTACGTGAACCATTCAAAGTGTGCCACGCGAAAATATTGTCGGTTACTAACCCGACACAATGGAACGGTCGGTTCAATAAACGATTTTTTGATGTTTATATTGACAGCCTAATGAAGCAACGCTCTTAGGGTTACGTTCCATCAGGCTAAAAGTGGGGAAGTTTACAAAAATCCGCGACTCTCCGTACTAAATCATACTGCCTACTTTGTTTTTATACGAAAAATAACATTACAGAGAATCTTGTCAATGCTCTTTGAAGGTCTTAGAGGTAATACTGGTCGTCGGATGTTCATCTGCGAGGAGTTCACTTCATTTACTCTGTAATTGTCAACCCACCTCGAGGAGGTGGGAAAAAAAAATCCGTGACACCGTGGACAATTAAGCTACGTGTCATGATGTAACACCGACGAAAAATCTTATGATTTTCACATGACACGGGCTTTTCAAAATAAACAAAGACGAAATTTAGTAAAATTCCCTTGTCACGCTATTTTCGCTAACTTTTGTTCGTCACACTATTTCTCTCAAATATGACTTTCATTATGTTCAAAAACATAAACCCTAAAAAAAGAGCCGGCGTAAAAGTAAAAAAGTTATGTCAAAGTACGCACGTACATGGTACGCAAGTGAAGATTTGAAGTTAAGTTTGTCGGTGCTAAAAATCTGAAAGATTTTTAAAATCGGACCGTAGTTTGCGTGGCGCCAGTCAATTGAGAACACGCGGTTTACAAACTCTACGTGATGGAACATCGACTCAATCGACCCGGTCTGTAGAGTTGGCCGTACGTTGGCCGTACGATTACAGAAATGTCTGATGGAACTTCACCCTTTTTAAAGAAATCACACAGGATAAATTAAAAAGCACAATGTTAAAGCATATATAGGAACAATTAAATGCTTTTTCCCACCATAAACAACGATTTTTTTTCGGAGAGTATTGGCAAAGATTCTTTGTAAAGTTTTACGCATTTACAACAAAATAAGCAGTACGGTTGGGTGTGAATATGCACGGATTCTGTAAAATACAATACCTTAATTTTGTCGTTTGAGGATTTGCAACCATTACATGCCACGCTATACCGCGGCCATGATTGAACATAAAATTTGTTTCTTCGATAAAATTCTGTGTGAATATCATGTTCACGATGACGATATTCCGTTATTTTGTTAACATAAGTTCGAGCATGTAACAGTTTCTGTCATACACCAACGAAATTTGTCGACCGTAAAAAGTCAATTTAAGCGGCTACACGCTAAATCGTAAGTGTAAAATCGTACAAAAAAATGCGAAGGACGACATTTCGATTGGAATTTACAGCTTGGCATCCTATAAAGCTGTAGATTGCGTTGAATTATGAGGACGTGAGCTTACATAAGCCGAGCTCGCATCTTGACTCATTTCATTCTGACGTGGCCGCACTGGCATCGGCGATAAACTATCACTGATCGCTTATCGAATCCAAACAGAATCCAGTTTCGAATCTCTTACCTGACGCGTACAATTTGTCGATTTGCACACGATGTTCGCTATACAACATTTTGTTGCACAATATGTACCGGCTCAATTCCAAGACTCGTCAATTTAATAATTATACGTTTTCAGAATGAGGTTGACTGGCCTAAAATACGAAAAAAATGAAAGAACCACAAAGGGAAAAAAAAATAGGTTTGCATGTCAACAAGTTCATAGCTACACTATAACCAATGTATACTCGTTTTACACCGCCGGTCACTTCCAAAACCTTCGGCCAAGGCTGCATACTTTCTGGTCAAACATCCGATACCATATTTAGCGTGCAAGTAGTCAACAGGAAGGATTTTTGACACAATTTCTATAGGTGCCCAAATTCCCTCTTTTCAATCTCTCTTCTTTACCTTATCGGGCCGGGAAGATTCGGTCGCTCTTCTTCTTTCGTTTTTTCGTTTTTTCATTTCCAATTCGCTGCAAATTTTCTAACATTTTTTTCTTGCCTAACATTCGCTCTTTTGCATATCCTATTATTAACTCATCGCTTTCAGCAAATTCGGTTGCCTTCTTTTCTTTGATTTGACGTTTTTTTCTTCTTATTTGACAACACTTTCTACCTTGCAAGTAGTGAAAAACACTTCTTTTGGTATTTAGGCTTTTTCTTTTCAAACTCATTCCATCTTTAATACGCAAGAAGTCAACTGCACGGATTTGAAAATATTTCTTCACTAAGTGTGTTAAAGAGGAGAGTTTCTTTACCACCTTTTTTCCACGATGTTTTAAACACCTTTCTTTGATTCAAAGGGGGAGATATTAGGGTTGACTGGCAAAAAACGGTTTAGGCATTCCTCTTGGTGATTTGACGCCTTTTGTAAAATATCCCCTTCGGTCGGAGAATTTCATCTCCTACAACTCAAGATAACGATGTTAGAAATATGATTTCAAATAATGTTGTTGTCTTATTTTAGAATAAAAAAACAACATAGTAATAACATCGATGGGTAGTACAAAACCCATCGGATATGTAAAAAGTTCAAATATTGTCGATGATGATAGAGATAAAGACACGAACAAAGAGAAAGAGAAAAGACGAAACAGAGGGAGAGGGAGAAAAAATAGAAGATGAAGTAATACATATATAAACGGTTAGAGATGAAAAGAGAGAGCAGAAAAGAGAAAGAGAAACAAGCACAGAAATAGAGATAGTAGTAGCTGTTATAAACTTGAAAAATGTATA
>JBBHKE010000281.1:22773-91824 GCA_037447655.1 Zygnema cylindricum | reverse complement strand
TTTTTCGTTGCCTTCTTCCATAAAATAAGAGCCCCATTTGTATGCCAACTTGTTTGAACCATACTCGAAGTCTCTTACTTGATGAATAGAAAAGCCCATTTCAACGATATAGTAAACCATGGAAATGGAAAAAACTTAACTAACTTAACGGAAATGTAACTTCACTAATGAGTGGTGTTAAGTGAAATTGATATTTTGGTCATTTCTTAATTTCGTCAAAATTTGGGTAGCACTACATAGGTGGTACACCGCGAATCGTAATTAGAGTAATGAAAAAATTAGAGTAAAAAAGCAAAAAAAAACAATTAGAGTAATGAACTCTAATTTATGTGATAGAACTTTTTCACAGAGGAAGTTTACTCTAATTTATTTAACTACTCTATATTGGGTTATGTCGGTAATAAATATACGCGCTGAAATTATGAACACTAAATTACGTAGACGTTCAAAATCTGTCAGTCCGTATAGTTTTGACGTGATTATGACGTAGGTATTATTTGTCGCGCTGAATGTCAGTTAATGTTCACACTGACGACGATGCTGTCGACGGACGAGAGTTATGCGAACGGCTTTTTTTCGATGAGATTCATTTTTCGTTTAGTGCGATTTCACGTGCGAGCGCGATTATATTAAATCATTAATTGTACCTTTTTTCTTAAAAAAGTACAATTTTGCACGGTCGAACTCCACACTATTTAAGACAAACCTATATTACAATTTTGTTACGCTAATTAAACTTACCTAAATTAGAATAATGAAAAAATTAGAATCGATTACTCTATTTGATGTGATAGAGTCGAAATTTCGAGCGACCGAATTAGAGTAATTTACTGTAATTACGATTCGCGGTGTAGTTTCCGTACACACACGTGTATCTTCCCATTCCAGAAGCCGCCATGAAGATGTTTTGCAGACGGTCGGCGAAACCGAATGCCAGTCCGGTTGTCAACTGCGGCGACCCCCTGCTCTGCTGCTGGCCGTCATCCGGCGTCAAAATCGTGCAAGGCTCTGTAATTGTGCCACGTGGCATCGCGTGGTTTATGCACACGTGGCAACAGAGCGCGTGAAAGGAAGAGCCGCTGGTAGTCTTGCTACAGGCCATCCGGCTGGGCTCGAGGGACGCGGAAAACGACAAAACAAACGGAATTGAAAGGTCGCATGTCATGGCTGGTCGGCTCGCACGTGTCGCTCGGGAAGCTCTTGCTGGCGCGGCTGACGTGGATGATGACGTGGCGTGACAATGCGTCTGGCTGATGTGTCGAAATTGATATCCAATCGGCTGAAATGATTTGCTCCGGTGGCTGCCTACTTGGCATGATTTGCTAACGTGGACTATTGTTGGGTGAACTGGCATGCTTTGGTCGTATTCCTCTCTAGTACAAATATTGCCACTCGACATTTTTGTCGGCGTGGCTTGCTGACGTGGCGTTGGGGGCGCGGCTCGCCATCGCTGCTTGCCGCCTCGGGTCGGCGTGGTTTACGGGTTTCGAGTGTGACCGGTGCGTCTTGCTGACGTGGCTTGCTGCTCTGGCTCGCTCGCGCTGGTACTGCTGACGTCACAAGTGTACTGCAGCCGGAGGAGTCCCGGCTTCTCCAGCTTCCCATCTGGCCCCCGTGCGCGGCGAGGAGGCGGGCGGCCGCCACCTGCGGGGGCCGGCGGCCGTTGCGCACGCTAGCGCGCACGTGGGGGCTAGCGGGGGCTGCGGGGCTTGGGCGGGCGGAAGCGGAGCGGAGGGATTTCGGAGGCTTCGGGACACCTCACCGAGATGAGCGGCATGTGAGAGGCAGCCTCCTGCTGCCACGTGGCATGAATGCCTCTTTGGACTGATCTGTTGCATGTCAGGTGGGTTCTGACACCTGGTGTAAGATATACCACAAAGGTGGTATGCAGCGGAAGCACAAAAGAATAAACACAAATTGGCCACAAAAATATCTTTATATAAAATATCTTTATATAACAATTGGCCGAAGCCTTTTTACAAGGCTTTTCCCTTTTCTCTCACTCTTCCCTCCTACGTGAATCAAAGTATCGCGAAGTACCGTGACGTCAACACAAATCATCAAAGTAAACTTAAAAGCGAATCGTTCCACGCGAACCAAAATATCGCGCGCGTACGATTCTCCACATTGAATCCTAACAGAAGATAAGCGGAAGCATTCACAAAATATCACACAAGAGAGTGTATTCCACGAAAGCCAATATTTTCGATTGTAAATTTTTCTTCACAAAGATTACCTTTCTCTCTACGTTTCAATATATAAAGTACTTCAAACGTAACGTCACTACAAACCAAACGAAACACCGTACATAAAATGCGCACTAAGCGCCTACCAATAAATGTGCGTCTAGACGCGAAACAACTTACCAATCCCCCTCCCAAACTTGTAATCATTACATCAACCCCAATTTAGGTCATCCCTTCTGCAACACGTCATACTCTGGGCCAGTTGTCCAATTCGTACGGATTTCGACTTTTTTTCCGAATGCTATGTAGTATTCGCAGGTTTCGTATATTTCGTATATTTCGTAAATTTCGTACCTTTCACACTCTACGTGTGATATTGAAACAAAAAAGAACACATACAATACATAGATTCCTAGTCATCCATTACTTCCACACCCAATCACCTATCCATATCCTAAATATATATCCTAAATACTTAGCGGATGCACCGTCTATTTCTATCAGCGTGAATGACACTTCTGTACTACTAAATCTTACCACTTCAAGTGTCAATGATGCATTGTTTTTTCTTAACGCTATTTTTTGTTTAACATCGTTCAAAGTCAGTCATATCATCTGGAACTGAATTAGATTTATTAACACTAGAGTAACCCCGCACGCCACTAATATTTTGACACTGACGACGATTCACTGTATAGCTTGCTTCTTACAAAATATAACATTCAGCTATAAATAACTCCGTAATGTACAAATTTTGAACATTGAGATCTTGCCTTCCTTAGCCCATGGAACTCGAAACCACTGGTCACACTGGAGCTAACTCACTGGAAGTTAGTCATAATATACCTGGAAGAAGAATTTAGATCCCAAATCTAGGCTCGTTAAGGACTTTCGTGACCTCCTCACCATACACTCTAACTTCCATTGGAGCAAACAAGTTCCTGTCAGGATGATACTTTTTCTTAGCAGCCTTTAGGGCAGTGCTGACTTGGCCTGGGTTTATCTGCGCATGAAAGATCCACGACAATCAAGGAATACTTAGAAACCCGTACAAAATCATTCAGATTTTTCTTGCGACAAGTGGCAAAAATTAGGGTTGTTGAATTTACCGGAAATCCAATTTCTGCAAGGAATTTTTCTATAGTTTTTGAACGTTTGCGCACAGCAGCAATGGCAGCTTTCGTCTCCTCGCGATAGGAGTCCTCATTTTCGGCACTCTGCTGTTCTTCAATTTTGTGGATTTGCTCATGCTGCAACAAGTCGGCAAAAAGGCATAATTAGAATCTCTCTATCAGCAAAGAATTTATTTGAAAACCTGCTGTGATCTAATGTTGTCAAAGTTATCGAAAAAGTACGTCAGAATCAACAACACCAAAATGAATACCAACTTTGTTAGATAAGGATGCTTCTGATGAAACATTTTGGCTTTTAGAAAATTAGAGTAATAAAAAAAGTCGATATTCAAACACAAACAAGAAACTTGCATGTACCGATTAGGGAATTTTTAGCATGGAAGAGGGATAAAGACTTGAAAGCCATACTTAATGACATGCATAAGTCCCAATAAACGAGAATTAAAACAAACTTTTTGAATAGTAATACTCACAGCTACAGTATGGGGCTTGTGGCTTGAACGTTTCTGAGAATCCTTCCCCTGCGGTAACGTACCAGTTTTTACAGAAAGTTAAAAATCAAAAATACATCCTACATTTTTATCGAAGAGATAAAAGTATCTTCAATCAGAATCTTTAGCTAACTACTTTCTCTGATAAGTCAAGTTAATTTCAATCCAATTGCAGGACATCTCTACATGCTGCATTCAATAGCCTCCTCTGATGCCTCGAGCAGAAATATTCCTTGCCAAGTCCTCTAGGAGAAAAAAATACAGTGGCATACCTTTCATATGTAACGCCTGTGTATAAGGTTTGGCTGACATCACTCCTAAAATATTTTGATTTCTGGTAGAACACCATTGCATATATTTCTTTCGAATAGTGTAGAAAAGACTAATGACTAGGACTGGTGAAAAGTCAACACCTACGTTTCAATTGCGGTCAAAAAAGCCTCCGGTTATATAGAATAGAGCCTTATCAAACTGTATTGTCCAACCTAAACTGCTCAAATCAAGCTGAAGCACAGATTCGGGCAAATCACCTCAGCGAAGTGATTTCATGTACTCACCTGCCGCCACTAAAGCGATTTTATTTTTTAAGTTGGAAGCCACTTCCACCAATGAGCCTTTCAATTCTATCCCATTCATTGACTGTATAAATTCACCACCTCCGCAGGAAGCCAATTTTTTCAGAGGTCCTACATTTGCTTTTTTCCCAAAGGCGACTGTATAGCACAAGATTTTGTCATTAAAGTCGAGCCTCAATTGATTCATTTCATTCATTCCATCCTCCTCCGAATGAATTTTTCCGTCTGAAAGGAACAGTAACATAGGCTGGTAAAGTGAATACCATGTGGATCTCCTGTTTAAGAAATCACGAGTGGTTTTCAAAGCCACACCAAAATTGGTACCCCTTCCTTTACGCACAAGGTTCCGATGTTTTTGGCTTATGATTGGGACTGCATCGGCTGTAATTCTTGCCTCGGAAGAATACTGAATAATGGAGATAATATCAGAAGTTTGTCCCTCCCTTAGCCTTGTATCAACAAACCCATCCACCGCTGTCTGTAATTGTCTCCATGGATCTCCCGCCATGGAACCTGATTCGTCCAGGACAAAAATAAGATGACATTTTCCTCCTGATGCGTGTGTTGTGCATTCATAGAGATGGCCATCGGATGAAACGGTTTCTGATTTTCTTTTTGTGTCTGTAGCAGGAGGATGCCATAGTTCGAGTAAACAAGAGGATGGCTCTTCTCCATCAGCGAAATGGCTTTCGTCGCCGCAAGTGTACCCACATTTGCCAAATTTCTGCATTTACACCATGTAAAAGAAAAAACTGATTGGAAAGAAAATAGATAGAAACAAGAAAAGCTTAAACTCTATCAGCCGGTTTCAAAGAGCTAAAAGATGTTTCTGCGATTCTTGGACCAGGCAAGTTGTCAGAAGAAAAAAATTAGTTGTAGCAAGGGTCTGAAGTAGAAAGATTTATGTCTTTGAAAATCAATTGCAATATCACCGTTAGTTTTAGCGACACTTGCATACCAAACAGTAAAAATGCCATCAGACGCCAGAAATATCTGTTCAAATGTGGAAGAATCATGCGTCTGTTCTAGTAAATATCAGTTATACCTCTGCAAAACAATCAATCATAACTTTGCAAAACAGATATATCTTTTCCCAGTCACGTGTGTGAAAGGTGTTTTAAACAAAGCAAAATATCTGCATCTTAATTCTGTTGTTTTTTTTTACCTTCTTTTAACTGTTAGTTTAAACATCACATTCTTAATTGCATCTCTGGCAACATTACACCTTACATCCCTGTTAAAGTTAGAGACTAATTGGTGTTAAGAGGCATTAATATTAACACCACAAATTTATGTTCGGTAAATATGGTGCATTCTGGGCCTAAACAGTGTTGTTAGCACTATGTTTTTGGGTCAGAAAAACCTGGAACGATATTAGAGTTATTGACTCTAATAGCGATGATAAGGTGTAGTTTAGGGCGTTGCTTCAGTCCTTTTTTGCATTCTTCAAATTTTACAAGTCATCATGACCACTGCATGTCAAAACTGCGCATATAAAGGCCATTATGAAATCCTTAACTTCTGATGACAAACAAACAAACACAAATTTAAATCATTTCAGACGGCGGAGTGACCCAGTGATTAGGGTAATGCTTTGGTAAAATCCATTTCCGTTCTTAGCTAAGCAATTACCTTGCGCTCCATAACAGAGCAAGGGTCTGTCCAATTGATTGTCGCCCAATAAGTCTCATGAGTTAACTCATCCAACCTATCTGTTCGGAGACTTCTGTCTTCAGACCCGCCTATGTACTGACAAGTTTGATGTTGACGTCCATCTTCTGCTGAGTGTCTACATTGGGAATTTGGTTTTGCATCACAAGGAAGCAAATGGATGTGTCCCCTTCCAAGCTTACTACAGAACATGCCACACATTTCCGCTTCCCCTGACTCCCCCACAGTATATCTTCGCGAACCAATGTCAATCTCCTGTAAACGTAAGTTTAAAATTGGTTAGTAATTTCCTCGCAAGTTATAATTTAGAAGACTACATAGGAGAAAATGAGGAATTATGAAAGAAAATGCCCAACCTTTGTCAACTACCCTGCCCACTGACATTAGTGTATTAGGAATTATTAGTGTGAATGTCGAACTAGAACCTAAAGCACAAATTCAATGTAGAGAGACATGGCTCCTCAGTCCCCTCCAATAAATAGTGTTCATAACACTATGTTACGATTTTTTGATTTGAAAAAACCGCGATTTAATTAGTGTACGGACCAACCACAAAATAGAATAATAAAGAAAAAATATAGGTGGTACTTTACCTCAGTATTGGCTACAAAATAACTGTCTTTCATCATTCCATGAGCAGCATGGTGTCTTCCGGGATGTCCGAAAGGTCGTTCGCAGAAATAAAGACAGGTCGGACACCGCTGGTCACAAGTGTGAATGGCATCAGGGTCATGAAGATGTGGACCTTCATGTTCAATTTTAAATGGAGGTATTTTGACACCGCATACCTCCTTCTCACCTTTCGCTACGGATGCCGCCTCATACTGCATTCCACAATTTAAAAAACCAGAGCTAAGAATACATAGAAAAGTTTTCATTCATGTTTTCCAGAATAATGGGAATTACAGACCTTTTCGTCTGTAATGGAATACCATCAGAAGACTTTTCTAATCGGAATTTCAGCTGTGTACGGCACATGTTTCATTGCACTTCAAAACTGTTTATTGAAATGCCAAGGTTGCAAAACATATGATTTATGCATCAGTCTCATGCTTCCATACGATTTTGCTAATGGAGTACAGCCAAACTTATCCGATCGACCTATAAACCTTCAGAAAATAATACTTTTGATGCTGCAAGTACTCCGATAAAGTGAGGGATCCGGTCGAACAACTCACTGTGAACGTGGCTCTTTTTCCAGCATAGTTGTGAAAACCTTCTTTAACTTCAATGCTCACTTTACAAATACCATCACTTTTACAGGGTTCTGAACAAAGATGGTCCTTGCCACAAAAATGTCCATCAAACTTGTCGATGCCGCCCTGGAGGGCTCCTCCAGTCTCTTCAAGGAATGTTCTCGAGTTAGGAGAGAGATGGAAGTGGTCAGGAGCTGCGCAGATCTGCTCATTTGCCACAGAGCAACATCAATGTCAGCAATCGGAGTTACCAGGCGAAAAACTCTAAAAACTGTTCAACTTTCTTGTACATCTCTACGATTATTCCATGCTTTTGCTCAAAATTTCTACGATTATCCACAGAACGTGTACTTTATGCAGCACACAGTGGCCTCTAACAACAGAGTACACAATGTATTTTTTTTTTCTTTTCTTTTCTTTCTTAGAACCAACTCTGAAAGCAGTTTTTTATCCATGTTATTCGGCACTGAATAAGAAATAATATTTTACATCTGCATTCGTATATTTCCTTTTTAATTTCTTCTTTGTCGTTTTTGAGAAAGCTTTCACCTAGCCTGCGTTAATTTCGGCGCTATGGCATTTCACTAGTTATTTAACAATAAAACAGATACGAAATGGTAACAATTGTTAAGCATTCAAGACTTTATAGAATTCAATACTGTTATATATACTGTTCAATACTATGTATAGCAAAACTAAGAAAGCTTTTTCGGCTTTGCCAGCCTCAATTAGTCATACGGCAATGTCGTAAACCACCTGCTCACAGTCTTTCACGACACACTTGTGAGTGCAAGTTTCCGCCACACATTTTGTTAGGACATTTGTGGAATCGGGTGTTAGACGATTCAGTCTTTTGTTCGATTTCTCGTCTAAGTCTTGTATGTCGTTTCGCGTCACGTATATTTGTTTGTTCGGTACGGTAGTATGTTTGTTGTACTGCAGAGGTGCCCAGTACCACGTTCGGCAGCAGTCGTGAACTTTTTATGGCCTGCCTTTCCTGCGCAAACCTCATTGCAGTTGAGACTGCCCTTCAAGTCACAGGGGTGATCACAAGTGTGATATTTTTCCCTGGATGAAAATGTCATGCGTCACACAGAAAGACATTCTTTTGTCAGTGCGAATATCATGGTGTACGTTACGTAACGATACTACAAGCTACTGGAGACTATCGTACTACCACATTTGGCTAAGAGAGCTAGCTGCATATTTGACCAAATCACTTACAAAATTGTAATACTACCTTTCCCGACAGGCTTCAACATTGACACGGCCACTGGAAAAGTGAGCTGTCACCTTAGGGATCATTAGAAACATATGTGTTTTCATCTGCGTGACACATGCCGACATCACCTGCAGTCATGCTCCCCGGGATGCCCCATCTTGTCACCGCAAATTTTGTCGTGTCCATCCAATTTGCAGAATGAGCAGAGCTCCTTGCAACGATGATTTCCCTTGCAGGAATGTGTTGAGGAATGATGGTTCTTCGGTAAAATACAAAACAAGTAGCAGTCACTACAGACTGACTTGCACACCTGTCAAAAAAGCGGAGGTTAAAGAATTGGTCAGCTTAAAATGGCAGACAAATTGTACAACATTATCCAAACAAAGCAACAATTGCAGAAAATGTGAGAGTTTTCGAATACCTTCTAAAATGATCAGTGTAATAGGGCTATAATTGCCAGGAAACACTGAGATGACAATAAACAAAAAAATAAACATTCTTTGTGAACAGTTGAGCACAATATTTCTAGTCATATGTTATAAATATATCAGCCATTATCTGGCTTTGACAAGTCATTGAAACACTAGTTTTTTTCTGTAAAAGTCGAGTGGTTAAATAAGACTAATTGGTACTGGTTTTTTCAGAGGATGCCATACAGCAAATCATACATTAGTTTAAGTGAAGCCAGTAACTACTTCAGGAACAAAAACAACGACCCAATTCGGAAAGCTTTTTGCCCAAAGTGAGCATAAAAGAGGATGGAGAAAAGCAAAGGAACATGTTAAGATAAGGTTAACAAAAAAAAACAGCCAGATAAAGGATGTTTTGGCTGTTTTTTCGGGGAAAAGTTAGCACCACCTTTTGTAATCGAATGAATCAGGCTTACAACAGGCAAAATTTAAGCCCCAAGGTTGTATCCCATGTTTCAATTATGCCATATAATTACAAAAATTAAAAACAAACATTTAAAATAAAAAATGTAAATTAAACATATTCAACCAAAATGGGCTGCATGGGGCGCAATCACTGTGACATTTCACGAAGTAGCAGATAATTAATGGGCACAAATGAGCCAATACAAGCCGATACGGATTCATAATTTCATACATCAAAAGTGGAGATTAGAAACAGGTTAAAACAATGGAAGCATAGTGGCTTACTGTCAAATCCTCGCAGAGTTTGTTGGCGCGTATTTTTGTTTGATGGATGAAGTTTGTTGCCACGTCACTCCTATGGGGAACTGCGGCCTCTCTACCATCGGCAGTCTCCACTGTTTTGCTATCGAATCCAACGAGATTCTTTTCCACCCATGTCATTACGCGCTTCACTCTCCGCCTACAAATGGCAGCCACAAAATCTGAGAACTTGTTGTGCCAGATATCATGCGCCTTTCCTGTCCTGACAGAGCCCATGCTTTCATACGTGTCAAATAGCTCTTCTAGAGAAACGTCAGCATCTATGAAGGATGCACCACCGGCAGGAAAGGTGATTGACACGTCCAGAAATGTCTTTAGCGCATCGTCCATATTTGTCTCTTGGCTCCCATTACTTAGAAAATTCTGAAGAGGTAACTCTTCGACCATACCGCCTTTGTCCAAATATTTAAGCTCTTCGTTCACAAAGTCGTCCAGCTCAGCTCTTCCAGTCCGCAAGGCAATTTCCAGATGATCTTCAAGGTAGCGTAGGCGCGTCTCAATCTCCATACCATCAAGAGATCGCCAGTCCTTAAGCTGCATTTTAGCCATGATAGTCTTCATACAGTCAGCAAATGATATTCCACTAACAAATTGACATGCATCCAATCTCGATCTAATGTCAGCATCAATGTGCCCGAGCTCAACGAAGTAATCTGGATCTCCAAGAGGCGGAAAGGGAAAAATCTCAAAATCGCTGTTGTACATCTCTTTGATAAAATTGCATTCTGAGTTTCCTGCAATTATATGTTGCAATTTTGAATGAAACTCAGAATTGACAGTTTCAACGTCTCTCGAAGGAACATCTTTATTTATTATGCAAAAACGCCCTTTGAATAATCGCTTTTCCCCTTTAATAAGACCCACTCCCGCCTGAAAACGTGCAAACATATTCTCAGTGTCTCGACCAAGTTGGAGATCTGTCTTGAATAATGTCACTCCTGATATTGCAGCGTTGAAGACAGATAGAAGCATGTCTTCTTGTTGCGATCTTTCAAATGAACCAAGACCCTCGAAATCCAGCACAACATACAGGATACCTTCTCCTTTTTCTCCTTGCCCTTCACACATTGTCATCCAGCAGCCATCAGTACAACGTGCCCCAGAAATTTCAAAGGATAAACCGTAAAGGTGGTTTAGTGTATAGCTTTTTCCTGTACTTTGCTTGCCCATAGAAGAGATGACCAGCACTTTCCCAGTCCACCATCGGAGAATGGCATCGTAAACGCCTAATTTTATATTTTTTGCAAGTTCTTGAATATTTCGTGCCTTCCTCCTTAGGAAGCAAAATTCCGTCTGTGAGGACATTAAAAGCGTTGTCTTCTGCTCTGACTATTTGGAGAGGTACCAAGCAGATGAGCTGCCTCACCCAATCTCCAGTATTCTGCCTAGCCACAAAACTCTCCATTGGGCAACTGTTGTCAAGGATTGATCTCTGGAATGAATCCAGACTTATTACTTTCAGTGTGTGAATAAGATGGTAATCTCCGAAAGATTTTCCAGTTTTCTGTAGCAAATTAAAGATAGATTTTACGTAGTTTCGCGTACGCGTTTCCAGCTCGTTGCTGACAAATAATTCTAGGTCGCAGTTAAAAACGACAGTCATCTGCGGATTTGCTGGTGAGCTTTGAAGTTTAGCTTCTCCCTGAATTGGAAACTTGTCATATACAAAGTGAATATACTCAAGAGGTGTCATCAGTATTTCACTATTACCTCTTGAAGAATCATCAAAAATTTTGGTCGTTTCGGAGATAATCTGTGCCTTCTCATTCCCTGTGGTCACAAGAACGTGGCTGTTCATAACAAAGTTTTCAGAACTCAACAGACATAAGTGGAACTGCCGCACCTTCTCGCCAAATTCAAAGACTTCCCACGTTCCCTTAGATTGTGACTTGATGCTGACAGGTGGTAGAGCTCGTAATGACGAGGTGGTGAATGGATACACTTGAACGCCTTCTACTCCTTCCGTTCTACACAATATCATCAGAAACACCCCCATCTCAATTGAGAACATTCTCAGAGGAGAAAGCTCGCTGTCCACCTTGATGTCTCTGGGCTTAATTTGCTGTGCTGCAACGTCATAAAACTGAATCCTGTTGCCACAGTCCAAAAGAGCGAGCTCTTGGCAGCCATGCAAGAAAGCCATGCTGCGCAGTTCTGTCTCTCCTTGGAGATAACATTGGGATGTCGCATATTTAAAATCCGTGAACTCCCCGTTAAGACGATAAACAACAAAGCTACTGGTCTCCAGATCCTCTGTTGTTGACTTACTGTAAGTGTAAATAGCTAACAATCTGTTTTTTTCATCAAAATCCGCAAGGTGGACTGATCTACTTATGGGCTTCGTAAAATACCGTGTTCCGTTTCGAATGCTGAAAGCGCTAACATCAGATTTTGCTTCAGACAAATGCCTTGACACCACCAATAGTTTATCTTTTATTAACCAAGCGTTAATAATCTTCATACTTTCTGGAAGGTCGAATTTCCCGCTATCTGTTTCAGCTGGATGGATTTTCGAAAATCTATCACTCAAAAGACTCGTTTGCTCGTGTTGACGAATAATGAAGTGTTTCACCTTGTAACTGATTCGCGGCCCGTCATCCTCCTCTAAATGTCCACCCCAGCACCACAGAATAGCCCAAAATTTTCACAGAAGACAAAAACAGACGTGGATGAGAACTCCCAGGTACCACATGGAAGTGCTTCTCGCACAGGCGAGATAGTTTCTCTGTTTCCACTTTCTGTTTCTGAAGCGTTAAGTTGTCCTGAGGATCACACTTCAATTTTCCTTTCTGTGGGACCACCCCAATTCGCTTTTGAAGATTTTCGGCCTTATCCTGCACGTAATTACGGACATCCTTGAATTTAGATTGGATTTGTTTCGAGCCAGACTTGAGCGACTCGCCTGGCACAATGATATCCCGATCTACTCTCGACGTTGTTGCTTCCTCAATTCCCACACTCTTTGTTTTACGATCTCTTGAGCTATCTTGCCACCCGCGAAGCTCTGTTTCTAATTGATCCACAGCGTCGTATGACTCCTGAGATAGTTTCCGGAACAATATTTTCTGCTCAGAGCTGGGCATTTTATCCAAATGAACAGAATAATTAACTTTTAAATCCTGCCACGCAAACAGGAAGACAGAACACGAGCCAAAAAATGTTAGACCTCTAGTTTCGCGAGAATCGTCAAGCTGCGTCCTTAATAAAAGTAGCGACGAAATAAAAAAGCAACTGCATGGAAGCAGCACCATTACTCACTTCGATGTTGATGAACCCATTCTTGTTAAGCTTCACTTCCGTGGACCATGCTTTTAACTTTTTTTTTGATTGCACCCCATTCCCGATCAACACCGCAGCACCGCCAATTGGCAAAATGTAACCGTCAGAATGAGACTCTTCTTTGAATTTGAGTTTAAAACCTTTCTGGAGAGAAAAGCTATCTTCCTGGACAACCGTTTCCTCAAGCTTGTACACATGACGTCGAGATATTTTCTCAATCTTTCGATCTTTAGGGAATGTGCGAGCACAAGTTTCATCCAGACAAACAAAGACCTGCAAAGAAGAAACCAGTAACTGGTCAGGTTTGACTAACATGAAGCCAAACAAACAGATGCCAAAGGTAGAAAAATAAGTTCAGTGTAACACGTTATATATCAAAGAACTGAAGCTTTAATATGATTGTGTGTTTCCCATGACGGGTAATTGGCGCCAGACCTGCAACTTGTTGGTCTCGAGCTCCTTGGAGGTTTTATATTTGTCATCTATCTTTCCATTTGCCCATGTTTCCTTATGGCGTGGACGAAACAATGCATTTGATCCATATATGAAGGTAAGGGAAGAAACGATTTACCACCAAATATGATTGGTGGAATGCTCACCTGTTGACATAGCTTGGTCAAATAGCGAAAAAATGCTGTGGTCTTGTTTAGAGCCTGGATAATGTCAAAAGCGTCCTCTTTCGGCCAGACTACCATGTAAATTGAGTGCCGTTCAGTGATTGTATCATCTCCTGCAGTTCCCTCAGCATCTGTGCTCCTGTATGCAGGTTTTGATGTGGAAATAAAGGCATACATCCCAGGGCTATCAAACAGATTGTCTTCAGGTAGCTCAGGCTCCCAGGCTCCAAGTCCTTGCAGGAATTTTCTAACAGTGTTTTTATGACCAAAAACCCCATAAGCCTTGTGCTTGGTCGTCTCAAGCTTCTCAAACAGTATCATGTCTGCGGTAGGAGTAGAGCTGCAACCCATCATCCCATAAAAATGTTAATCAAAATGTGAGGGCAGATCTTACGATACAGGAGGTATGTTTGTGATAATGAACCAAAAATAGTTCAAACTTATCCGTCAGAATATTCACTGAGGAATAAAAAGGTTAAGCATTGCATTACAATAATGATAAAACATTGCCATTGCATGTCAGCAAATCGATAAAAACAAGCGATCGAGAAATAAAAGCACATTGTCCTTCTGAGGATAATAGGAATGGTTAGAGAGGGAAAAAACATACTGTTGAAAGTACTCATAGCTAGAATTTCGCAGGCTGTTTGCCGCTATCTACAACTTCACTAAGTTGCCTAATATATAGGATAATGCTATTGGGCTTCCGAAATTTTTTATTGTATAGCTGAAATATATTCAGTCGGTTCATTTGTCTTATTTTTTTTTTACAACTTACCAAAGCCATTTTGAGCTACAACAAATTTTTCTTACTATCATTTTTTTTTTTACATCTAGGTCCTGAAAAAAGCATGACGCTTATGGCCCTAAAATCACCTCTTTGAAACGAGAGTGTTGCATATGTTTGCCACTCCGTCCCTTCGCAAAATGATCTTCTCCACAAGGCTTCCATTCTGGTTATCTTCAAGCAAATCCATCACCTTGATGCATTGCCATTGCAAAGTCTGGTTGTTAACCAGCATTGCGTGGTGTGGCAAGTTTTGGAATTTTTGTTCTTAAAGCCTTCGACTTCCTTGTTACTCTCCAAACTAAGGAAAACAAGATAACCAAACGATTGAACATCGGAGTGTAATCTATATATATATAGAAAAAAATAGTATTGTTTTGAGTCGCGTCTACAAAACGTCCGTACGGACGTCTAAAGTAGTACTTAGACGGGCCCATGCGCGTGTAACGGCCATGAAAAAACAGGACACGGTCCAGGCCCTATAACGGGCAAATCGCTTCTTGATTGGTGTATGTTACGGTCAACGGGAGAGGTACAGGTCGGGTCCTGTGCCGTACGTTTTCTTGAATAGGAATGTCTTTTGTTGGAATAACCACCAAGGTATCTGACGTGGAGGATGGTGCCAAGGAATTCGCCGTAGTTGGAAGAGAGAATTGGGCGTCGGCCGTTAGATTGCCAAAAATTGCGATGGGAAAACTGCGGATGGTGCGGGCGTCGGCCGTTAGATTGCCCACCGGTATAAAAGATGGATTAGATAAGTCGGTCGACCTAGGAGGAAATTGGTTCCGAAACGTCACGCTTCCGGGTGCACAGAGTGACGCGACGGGATCAATAGGGTCAAGACTGTTTGTCGGCCAAGGACCATCCAAAAGTATGGTTGAGGGAGTGACAGCTTGTTGGCCGATCGTCAAGATTGGTTTCGTTGACAAAGGAGGCAGAACCAGCGGACGAAGATTTTCGCCAATCTGTCAAAATATATCATCAGAATTGGACAATTGGAGGATTAGGGTGGCCTTCCATTAGCGAAAAAGTGAGATTTTTTACTGAGGGCCGTACCGTTTCGTACAGATCCGTACCATTTTTTTTTTTTTGAAGGAAAACATCATTACGGGAAAATTTCCAAGGTTGTAGGCGTAAATTCGGACCGTCGGATGCTATTACACTTTTTATCCGTGACGCCACATCACTAGCCCTACAGTTTGTTAAGACCGTGCACAGGGAGGACAAAGCTCGAAGACTTAACGTGTAAAAATGGGCCACGTGGAAAAGAGAAAAAAAATCCACGATGAGCGCGCGCGTATGTGCGTACACGTGGCGTGTGCCATGTGCCTTCCGCCAGGGTGGCTGGGAATCCGCCGAAATTATCCCGTCACGCTCCCACCATCAAAGTTTGCCGCCGCCTTTTTGTCGTTGCGTTTTGAAATTTTGGGTAGTACATTATAATGCGCTCTGTAGAACTCATTAATTACCTCCGCCGGTACACATATTATCTCCGCTAGTACAGATATTACCTCCGCTCGTACAAATATTGCGATGTAGGTGAAAGTAGGCCCATACAATATGCCTATTGCATAGTTGTTCACGGCGTTTAGTGCGAACGATTTAATCGCAACGAATTATACGTAACAAACGCATTGAACCTTTTGAAAAAATCGTAATAATCGATAATGAATTTTTCGTCCGTACTATTCCGTACATGTAAACAAAAATAAATTTTACATATCCCGCAGTTTGTACATTTTCCGTACAGTTCCTTTCTTTTTTCGTCATAGCCCCTACAATGTTGGTACAATTCCGTACGTTTCCCGTTAAATTTTTGTTCAGTTTACCGGACAGAAAGTACATGTATCTTTTAGTCAAATTCCGTACTTTTAGGGTACAAAACCGTACATTTACTATACATACCGTACAGTTTCCGTAAATTTTTCGTTCAGTTTACCGGACAGAAAGTACATCGCGTTTTTTTCCGATTTATTCAAAAGTTACGAATTATAACGTTTTAATCGGAAAAAAGGAAAAAATCGCGCGATTTGAACAACTATGGCCTATTGTATGCAAAACGTACAATATGACCTTAAGACCCATATTGTATTTGGACCTATTCGGACCAATTAAAACATCCGGGCCAAATATTGGACCAATTAAAACATTCGGACAAAAGATTTTATTTACACCGTCAGATTCGGACGATCGGACGGTCGCTGATCAAAGTAGCGATCTAAGAAGATCACATGAAAAGCCAATAACACAACTTACGATAAAGGCGCCGACCAAAGGCCTACCATAAAAACGCCTACTTTTGAACTATGAAACATTGCATTCGAAGATTCTTTTAAGATTTCAAGCATCGAATATTAACCTACGTGTTACCAACCAGAATGAGCCACGCAAATAAAAAGTGGTTTAGACGCGACTTAATGGAAGGCACGCCCTTCAGTAAAATTTTCCGTACAATTACTGAAACGCCTAATGGAAAGCCACCCTTAGGGTAACATTCTATCAGGCGTTCCCAGTAATCGTACGGTCACGTTTACTGTCAGTAATATTTGTAACACTTCTCCATCAGGTCGTGCCAGCGAGGCAAAAATTGCTTACGTGTTGGATTGCGATTAGAACCGCGTAGGATCCTGTAGAGCCGGCCGGGAATAATGAAAGTTTTGAAAAGTACAAAATCTCAACTGCGTATCTCTAGGGGCGGACACAGATTAAAATATGTAATAGCGGCACGCTAATGTACAATCTAAATCTTGTATTTTTCGTTGTACCGACGGCCACGAAAACCATTGCAAAATGAAAATTTGTACAAATGTCCATGAATGTACCATTTGTACGTTCATGTATTACCGTTGTACCAACGGTTATGAACCCCAAAAATTATGGCTCCAAGCTGACCTTCTTTTTGAGACACCTCGTCCAGGCGTCTTTCTTTGCAGTCAAACTTGCGCAGTCGCCTTCAGTGTATATGACTGTAACCTAAGTTTACCGTAGCCTATTGCCACATCACCCGTTACATATAGCGAACATCCTTTTAAAATGGACATCTTTTTAACAATTTTCATTCTTCTCACTATTAATGAAGTGGACCACTTTGATGAAGACCTGATTCTCCTAGCTTTCCTCATGTGTTTCATCCTGAAAATAGTCAGGTCTCAGACACTAACCTTCCTAAATATTGAGAGTATGAATACTCGTGGACGACAGAAGATTTGAGGAGAGTATTACATCATACCCCGAAGTTTGCATTTTTCTATGAGCCTCATAGATAGATGTAGTGAAGACAGATATAGGGAAGTATTTCGTCTCCCACGTCACCTTGTCAGCTATTTGGTGGAGGAAACCGACCCCCCCACGGCTTTCTTTAATATAGCTAAAAGATATCTGTTCGACGACAAATAGAAATGGTGATCTATCGAATGGCTACCAGAACCTCAGGTGTAAGTGTAGGAGAAATTTTTGGCGTTAGTGCCATAACGATGTTGAGGAAGCAACATATATTTTGTCGAGATGTGTGGGAAATTCTCACACCACGTCTAATAAGGTGGCCAACCGAAACCCAATTTGACCAACTTGTATATGCATTTAGTGATTATAAATTTGAGCCATTATATTGGAAAAATGGAGGAGATGGCAACTACTGTACTTGATTGTGCACATTTATAAAGGAGGCGTGACAGGATGTCCTACAACCAAAATTTTGTCGTCGAACAGGGTAGCTTTGATGTTAGAAGGTACACGTTATTTGCTACATGTAAGTTTATTACTTCACGTCCGTCGTGGATCGAATTTGAATTTTACAAATGGACCAATACACGTGTCCAGTAAGCGCAAAGTGTCCTCTCGAGGACAGTAAGAGGAGACTATCCAGACACTGGATAGAAGGGGCGTTTGCGTCAAAAAATCAAAATCATGGTGGAAGTTTTCGCCAAAAAGTTTAGAGAATCTTAACGAATTTCTAGTAAATATCTTTTGTTAAAAAAAAAAAAAAAAATTGTACGGCTTAGTACGGAAAGGTATTTTCTCCAGTAAACAACCCTACTTTTCGCCTGATGGAGGTTCACCCTTAATGGGCAACGAATTTTAGTGTATGAAATTAAAGAGCGAGAGGCGTTAAAATAGAGATCGGGTACCATTTGGAGAATAAGGGGATTTCTATTAAATATAACATGACGCGCAATAATGGCACGGCTACGGGGGGGGGGGGGGTGGGGGGGGGGGAGGGGGAGGGGGGTCGTAGTACACCATCGTAGGCGATACGCTTTGTAATTTGGTACAACCAACAAAAAGACATTAAATGGCTTTGCACCTCCGAAATTGGCTATATTTTTGTCGTCTGTCTCACATCCAAACATACGAAAGTGGGATACACTTACTTTATTGTAGCGTTGTGTATCGGCAAGGTTTGCCAATAATACATATATAAATATATATATATATATATATATATTTGGCTTCCTTCTTACATAAGGGTGAAGTTCCATTAGTGAAAAAATGAGGTTGTTTACTTAAGCACTATACTGTTCCGTATAGTGCTGTACCGATATTTTTTTTTGTCAAAAAAAAGGCTATTGAATGACTGATTTGATTTTCGAAAGTTATGGGCGTATACCTTATTCGCCGGATGTAGAATCAGATACGCCATTAGTCGAACTTTTTAATTTGCAACAATTAAGCTGAAAGAGGTCAATTTTCTGAGCCTGAACGTATAACATTGCGCCGCGTGGAAAAGTGAAAATGTATCCATGATGAATAAACGATGAAAAAGCGATCAAGTGCATACAAGTCGCATAAGCTATGTATTTTCTGCCATGGTGGATGTGAGGCCTACGAAAGCCGCAACAAAATCTTTAACGGAGGATATTCCTTTCACGCTCTTGTAGCCACTAACCATTCTGACATTTTCGTATGCTTTTACAAATCTTAACTTTCGCCCGCTCGTACAAATTTTATTGGATAAGTGGTAGGAGTCACTTTTTACCCCTAGTGGTAGGAGATATTGCGTTATCACCTTGCTATAAAAGATTATATATAGATTTGCACGATCAGAGTAGATTCTTACGTGGAACCAACCAACATATGCCACGCAATAAAAAAGTTGGTTACAGAGTAGGTTCAAAATGGAACGAAGGCTTTCATAAACACATTTTTATGTTTACGAACACCGCCTAATGGAGCCGCATCCTAAATATTAATAAAATGGTCTTAGTAAATAGTAGCAGTTTGACAAATCTATTCATTTCGTTTTCAAAAAAGTTAGATATTACCATGTAATCGAAATTTTTAGTTCGGTACGATAGTTTTTTGTACTACAAACCACTATTTTAAATTTGTCAACGTTAAGTGTTCCGTTGTCGGTACTTAACTCCTGATATGAGAGTATGGAAAAAAAAAATCATACGTGGCATGCCACGCTATATACATTCAATAAATAATAAAATATATTAAAAAGTATTATTATATAGCATTCTAATTTTTTTATACTTATTGTCGATAAAGAATTTGTTGGTTTCAGAGCAACATATCAAGACCCCCTTATCGTTCGATAACCGATAACTATTACTATATATATATATATATATATATATATATATGTGTATAAATATATACACATATATATATATATATATATATATATATATATATATATATATATATATATATATATATATATATATATATATATATATATATATATATATATATAAATAACAAAAAGAAAACGTAGAAATTGTGAATAAAATTAGATATGTCAAATTATTTAAATGTTAATAGCAAACTTTCTGGTATATAGAGGTTTGTTTGTTTCCAAAACAAGGACCGTGAGCGATTGACTACGGCTGACATAAAAGCGAAAAAATAGAAATAACTCTTATAATTTAACAATTATTTTGCTTCTAAAGTTTCACTAAAGAGGAGATGACAAAATTGGATCGAAGTAAATTAAACAAAGAGATGGAAAAAATAAAGAGCATACAAAAATGAAGTTTATGACATTTGATATTTATTATAAAGAAACCCTAAAATACATTTCGCTATCGCACAAAAATACGGTTTCGTTCTTCGTCTTCCCGTTTGGCGACAGGTGCCCAATATTTTTCCTACGCCGTATGTCTGAAATCTCGTGTGTTTAAGAGAGAGGGCTTACGGCTTACGACAAAGATGATACCGGCAACAGCACCACCAGCAACCAATAATGGTGATAGAGAGTCAGACCAAACGGTCAGAGTATGAAAAGTGGAACTACAAGGACAAGGTTGTTAAGCTCTTAATTCTCAAAAGTGTAGTGAAGGGCATTGCCATCCCCCTTATGCATGTCACATCTTCCACTCACATTTGGGTATCACTTGTTAACAAATGTAAGAGTGGATCATTGTAGCAGCAAAAGCTGGCAAAAAATAAGATTGCAGCCTATACTTATAAAGGAGGAAGTATGAATAATTATTGCAATGATTTAGGATCATTAATACACTAATACTTGTACACTAGGTGATACCCTTGTACGATGATGCTCTTGTAAGGTGATGCTCCTATACGATGATACTCCTAAAGAATGATGCTTCTATACGGTGATACTTTTCTACAGTTTTAATCCTCTACAGTGATACTCCTTTACGGTGATGCTCTTCTACGTGATACTAGAGTATGGTAATACTCTTATACGATGATTCTCTTGTACGGTGATGCTCTGGTACGTTGATACTCCTACATGGTGATACTCCAATACGGTGATTGTATTCTAAGATGATGCTCTTATATGGTGATGCTCTTGTACGGTGATACTATTATACTTTGATACAGTTCTATGGTGATATTATTTAACAATGATATTTTTTTACAATGATTCTCCTAAACAGTGATGCTCTTGTTCAATAATGTTGTTATAATGTGATTCTCTTTTACGGTGATACTTCATAAGTGATACACTTGTAATGTGATATTCTTCTAAGATGATGCCCCTGGGCGGTGATGCTATTGTTCGTTGACACTTCATAAAATGATGTTGTTGTATGGTGATGCTCGTGTAAGGTGATGCTTTTGTGCAGTGATGCTCATATAGAGTGGTGCTCTTGTACGATGATGGTGTTGTACGATGTTGCTTCATACCGTGATGATTTTGTACAGTGATGCTCCTATATGGTGATAGTTCTTCACAGCGACGCTCCTATATGGAGAAGCTCTTGTACGGTGATGCTCTCCTACGTTAATGGTCTTTTACGGTAATACTCTCGTATGATGATGCTCTTGGACAATGATGCTTTGATACAGTGATGCTCTAGTAGGGTGATACTCTTGTACAGTGAAACTTTTATAGGGTGATACTATACTACGATGATACTTTAGTACTGTGATGCTCTTGTAAGGTGATACTCTCTTGTAAGGTGATACTCTTATACAGTGATACTCTATACAGTGATACTCTTGTACGGTGATACTCGTGTACGATGATGATTCTGTACGATGATGCTTGACTGATACTCTTGTACGGTGATACTCTTGTCATGATGCTCATGTACGGTGATAATTTTGTATGATGATACTCTTGTACAGAAGAAAAACTCTTGTACGGTGATGCTATTTTATGGAGATTCTCTTGTACAATGTTGCTCCTCTGTGGTAATAATTTGGAAGGTGATACTCCTTTATAGTGATGCTCTTGTACACTGATGTTAATGTATAGTGATGCTCTCGTACGGTGATGCTCCTCTACGTAGTACAAGAGCATCACCGTACAAGAGTTTCACTGTACAAGAGTAACATGGTATAGGAGCATCACCTCCATGGCCTCTGTATGGACAAAGGTGCACGGAAAGGAGTGCGTACAGGCTGTAAACATGCCGTGGGTTTTATTTTTGGTACTATGCGCACGAAAATTGTCAAAAACCTCCGACGCGTGCGACATCATCTGCCTATTCGCTCACATCATGGAACTTTATTTAAATTCACCTCGCGAGGTGATTTTATATAAAGTTTGAAGATGAGCTGGAAGGACGCAAAAGTGGGTCGAAACGCGTTAGACGTCAAAATACATCGCGCTAGATGACGAAGTGCAGTACATTTAAAGTTTGAGATGAGTTGAAAGGACGCGAAAGTGGGTCGAAACGCGCTAGACGACAAACTGCAGTACATTTAAGGTTTCAAGGCAACGCAAATTGTACTGTGGTAATTTCAATTTTTTGGTACGGCTGCGGATTTTATCGTTGAGGGCTAAGTTATGAAGGAAAACGACAGAAAATAACCGTAACTTTAGCACATGGGTAAGTGCCCTTAGTTTGACCCCGCCACCACAACTGTACATGATCGGTAAACAAGACTGCCGAAATCGCAGTACCCTTTGAAAGGGGAGAGTCGCCCATAATCGCACCAATTAACAAGAAAGGCCTCGGCGTTACAACGGACATTTGCCGTAAGAATTTTTTGATGTGAAACACCTTCCTTGTCGTCTTTGATTAGCGCCCAAAAACACCGTAATTGAATTCTGTAGACTTCAACAGTGGATGTTTGACACTCGTAAGGAATCTGTTTCGGTGTCGTATGCGCAACTTTTACCAACGCGTCCAAAAAGGATCCCAAGCCTACCGGACAAATGTCTAACGTTGAAGTGCTCGACAAAAAAATAGATCGCAATTTGCTCAAATACCGCCTTGAGGCACTGTAGCAAAGCCGGAAATGATTTGCCGTATTAACCTAAATAGTGTGGTTTAGAAATTCAAATTTGTTTTTTACAGATGAAGAAGTTTGACCGCGCCACTACAGCCGTACATGGTCGGAAAACAGGACGCAGCCGAGATTCTCGCACTTGGATCGGGATGTCCTCACATTGTGCGAAAACGACAACCTTCAATAAAACAAAAACGTTGTGCCGTCGTATATGTAACTTTTAAAATTACGTACGGTAAAACAACCCAATTGCATAGGCAAACTTTCAACGTTTCTGTGACCCACAGCGAAATCGACCACCGCCCTAAGCTTGCGAAATATGAAAAGTTTGTCGTTTTAAGACCTGAATAGTGCGCCGTGCAAAGTCAAATTTGTTTTCTTCAGATGAAGTTGAGGAATTGTAAGGGCATTTTTTGTGCCGTCCAAATCATTGTTTTAAAGTCATGAATTGCCCAATAGCTGCTGGGGGACCTACTTTGACCCCGAAAGTGTCCTGATGAGTGATTGGGCCACGCCCTGATGACAAACAACACCGCATATTTTGTCGCATGCGAAATTGCTTGCTATCTAAAAATTGCGACTTTCTTCGCGAGGGCTTAGGGTAACCTTCCATCAGGCGTTCCCAGTAATTGTACTATCAGGTTTACCGGCAGTAAAATTTGTAACACCCTTCCATCAGGCCGTGCCAGTGAATAAGGTGTTCGATTGCGATTGGTACCACGAAGAGTCCTGGTGAGCCGCCCGGGAATAATCATCGTTTCGAAATGGACAAAATCGCAGCCGCGAATTTGTACGGGCGTCGTGCCAGTGAATAAGGTGTTCGATTGCGATTGGTACCACGCAGGGTCCTGCTGAGCCGCCCGGGAATAATCATCATTTCGAAATGGACAAAATCGCAGCTGCATATGTGTACGGGCATACGCCGATGAAAATATGCAGTAGCATCACGCTAATGTACAATCTAAACGTTCTTAGGGTTGTTGTCGTACCAACGGCCACTAAAACCATTGCAAAAATTAAATTTGTACAAATGGCCAAGAATGTACCAGTTGTACGTGAATGTATTATCGCTGACCCACGGTTATGAACCCCAAAATCCATGGCCATTTTTTTGTCGTCGAACAGGCTGGCTTTGATGTCACACGGTACACTCCATTTGCCACATGTAAGTTTATTGCCTCACGTCTGTCGTGGATCGACTCTGACTTTACAAGTGGACCAAAACACGCGTCCAGTAATCACAAATTGTCCTCCTGAGGACAGTCGGAGGAGACTAGCTACGTACTGGAAACAAGAAGCGTTTGCGTCGAAAATTGAAAATCGGACGGTGGTATTTTTCTCCAAGAAGTCTGGAGAATCTCAACGAATTTTAAGTAAACATCTTTTGTTAAAAAAAAAAAAAACAGTACGGCCTAGTACGGAAGGGTACTTTCTCCAGTAAACAATCCCACTTTTCGCCTGATGGAAGGTTACCCTTAAACGACGTTTTTTTTCGGTCCATATCTCTCGGCCCACAGTGTTGCCGTTAGGTACAACCGTACAAGTACATGCCAAACATAAAAACTAGTCAGGTTGGTACCTAGGGTGACGGACATACTGTAGGGCGGACTTCCACTACTAACATGTTTGTAATTGCACTCTATGGAGTCAATGTTACAGTTTGTAATGTTTCACCGTGAATAATTATCAGTGTAAATAAATTGTTGGTATAAAAAAACAAATAGTGTTGAAAATTGCGTTAATTTACACATATATAACTTATTCGGATACATATTCCCAGAGTGTAACCTTTGTTCACATAATTCACGTTTGAGCATGGTTTCGCGCTATTTTCCCCCATATTTATTACTAGGAACTAAATCTGAGTGTGGTTTTCAATGTCTAAGCCACTCGCTCGCATATACATGGGAGACAATCATACGTCACTCTGCAAAAGAAACGGAGACATCGAGATCGAGGCGTTAATAGATGGCAGATTGGTTTCTCGCACAATCAAGAATGTGCTCTATGTTCCCAGCTTTAAGGTGAAATCTCTACTTAATTCCTCAAGCCGAAGACAGCAGAATCATCTCTATCAGGGAGCAAATGAACACAGGTGCTATCGCCGAGAGTGGTTTTCAAATTTCAAGGAAACCACTCCCTCTCGCATATACATAGGAGAGAATCATACATCAATCTATACAGGAAAAGGAAATAACGAGATATAGGCGCTAGTAGATGGCAGATTGGTTTCTCGCACAATCAAGAATGTGTTCTACGTTCCTAGCTTTAAGCATAATCTCTACTCAATTCCCTAAGCCGAAGACAGCGGAATCATCCCTATATGGCAGAAAGAAGAAAAGATAAAGTTGGTGAGAAACAGTCTTACCATCGCAGAAGGAGAGAGAATGGCTCATCGCACATATTGGCTGAAGTGCAGCGCGAAGCCATGATCTTAAGCTCTAGTAGCCCAAGCTATTCTTCCATCAAAAGGAAAGAAAACCAAAGAAAAAGAGGAGATCAAGGAGAACACAGTCAGAAAATAATCTAGTGATAGAAAAGCAAAGGTCGATAAACCCACTTAACAGACATATAACCAACTCTTATAGAACAGGCTGTTGAGGATCGACGATATTCAACATATCGCATGGGCGCCAAAGTGAAAACTTTGGTTAAATGGCCAAGCCGGGGATCGAACCCGGGACCTTGTGTTAGACATACACTAGCTCTACCAACTGAGCTACCCAGCCGATTATTTACGGTAATGAACGGCGCACTGGCGTGACCAGCATTTACTGCGATACACACGTGTGGAGTCCGAAGTGGACATTCCTCCAACACGCCCCCTCACGATGTACTCCATCTCGTGTGGCTTGCCAACGCCCCCTTGCTCCGATACCATGTTGAGGATCGGCGATATTCAACATATCGCATGGGCGCCAAAGTGAAAACTTTGGTTAAATGGCCAAGCCGGGGATCGAACCCGGGACCTTGTGTTAGACATACACTAGCTCTACCAACTGAGCTACCCGGCCGATTGTGCATGCAAGCGCCTGAAACCGAATTTACGGCAATTAACGGCGCACTGGCGTAACCAGCATATACTGCGATACACACGTGTGGAGTCCGAAGTGGACATTCCTCCAACACAGGCGACTAAGCCACCTTCACATCGACGACATTAAAAAGCTAATCGGAAACAATAAGGTCAACGGAATAGATCTTACCACCATCAAAGATTCAAAGGAACCTTGCCACGGTTGCGAGATGGGGAAGTCCCATTGCCTCCCATTTCCCAAATATGGAGGAACGAGGGCCACACGCCCACTCGAGCTAATCCATTGCGACGTTTGGCGACCAACAAGGGTGCCCTCATGCACTGGGAGAAGGTATTAGTCACCTTCATTGATGACTTCTCTCGAATGACTCACACGTACCTACTCTTATAGAAAAATGAAGTGTTTGAGCAATTTAATACATTTAAAGCAATGGCCGAAAAGAAGCACGATACAAAGATTAAGTGCTTAAGGAGCAACAAAAGAGGTGAATATTTGTCGGCTGACTTTAAGAGGTTCGTCACCTTAGAAGGGATTGAACACCAATTGACAACACCCGGGACTCCGCAACAGAATGGTGTGACCGAACGCATGAATCGAACCCTTTTGGAAATTTCACACAACATGATGGCAACGCAAACTGTCAGCTCTGACGTTTGAGGAGAAACTCTCTGCACAGCCACATCTTGAGAAATAGATGCCCAACGAGGGTGTTAAAAAATTCAACTCCGTTCGAAAAATGACACAACAGACATCCTAATCTGTCACATCTCAAAGTGTTTGGCAGCTAAATTTATGCTTTCAACCACAACAATCGAGGAGAAAAGTTGGCACCTAAAGTTATTGAGAGGATATTTGTCGCATATGATGAACAATGCAAAGCCTGTCCCATTGCAAACAAAATGACTAAGAAAATTACCATCACCAAAAATGTAAAATTCGGTGAACTGCCACATGTTGTATATACAATCATACAAAAGTAATGGATCGTTGTTAAGTTCATATCCGTACGAGATATCCTTACGCTTGGAGCCACTCTTGGGATGGAAGTCGAACAGATGGATGTAAAGATCGCTTTCATCCACTGCGAGATCGAAAAAGAGTTGTACATGCGACAACCATAGGGTTATGAAAATCCCATGCACCAAAACAAGGTTTGCAAACTATCAAAAGCTCTTTATGGACTCAAACAATCCCCAAGGTCTTGGAATTTGAAAATAGATCAATTGCTTCAAAGTGAAGGTTTCACTAAAATTCAGTCTGACCACTCAGTTTATTATCATGAAGAGCTCAACATCATCATTACCATTTATGTAGACGACTTGATGATACTAGGGGAAACAAAAGATGACATATCAAAGATCAAGAAGATGCTATCTAACTCATTCGAAATGAAAGATTTAGGCGAGATAAAATACGTTCTTTACATTGAAGTCATAGAAACAAAGAGGAGAAAACCATTCAATTATCACAAAGGAAATACATTGGAGAGTTGCTCACCAAGTTTCAACTGCAAGATACAAATGCACTTTCAACTCCACTCGAGTAAGGAGAGAAGTTCATCGAGGAGCTTTCACAATAACAGAAAGATCCAATAGAGGCACCATATCGGGAGGCAATGGGAGCTCTCATATACGCCATGAACTGTACGCGTACTGATATCGCCTCAGTTGTTGGAATTTTGAGCATGTTCCTACATGGTCCGGGGAAACAACATTGGTCAACAGTCAAAAGAGTTCATAAATAACTAAAAGCAACAATTAATTTCACTCTTACACTTGGTGGAAAACATGACAACATTGAGATACATGCATTTACTGATGCTGACTGGGGAGGGGACTTAAGCAGCCAAAAAACGATGACCTGATACCTCTGTAGCATCATCGATGGAAGCGTGAGCCGGAGTTGGAAGTTCTTGAAGACTGTCCCCCTTTCCACAATGGAAGCAGAGTACATGGTGGCGGCTACCACAGTAAAGGAGGTTTTATGGTTAAAGGGATACCTAAACGAGCTTGGGTTTATACAATCAAGGAAAACTCTAATTTACACAGACAGTCAGAGCTACCTAGCACTGATAAAAAAACGAAATATATCTCTATGAGGTACCACTTTATCAGGGGTAACACTCAACGGAAGCGGTGGCCTTCTATTACATGTCGGACAAAGAAAACGATGCAGACGACGACGAAACTTACCTTTATGGAAGTAACGTCGAAGTACAAAAGTTTTAGATATGTACGGCGCGATTCTATCACGCGCCGTTGGGATTTGATTGTTGGAGACTTCATCGCATTTCACGGAAAGGTTCGCGGGCAACTATGGTCCCAGTCAAAGCTACGAAGAAATTGCCGCAGAATCGAGTGGGAGTGTTGTTTTTAGTGCAACTCTGGGCAATTATTCCGATTCAGTACTTAGCCGATTTCGGCTTCACACGAAATTGAATCGTACCTAGTTTGACCCGCGATATTTAGGGTACACTATTTCGGGTGGGTTTGTGTGTCAACGCCTCTGGTGCATTATTGTAGGTGCATTATTGTAGGCTTGTCAGATTAGACACATGACATTTAGTCATTAAACTGCCAGTTAGATTCTTTGCTTGCTCTTAGGCTTAAGTAGTTCGTTTCTTGCGAAGGTAGATCATCATTGACAGAGGCAAGGAAAAAGACATGGCTCTATTGATAGGGACAAAATCGTTTATAGTTACAATTTGTATTCATCCTATTTTATAATGGATTTCGAAAAGCCTCCTCTACCTTGTTTTACATGTGAATGCCTATTCCTCTCTCCCTCTCTTATCATTTCTAATTTCATGCATTACGTGACGAATCTGAGTTTGGATCTGAGTTTCCTTTGCTGGATTGGACGTCCGTGGTCCCAAGTCTTCTCTTGGTTACCCGAAATGGCCGACTCCGGTTTTCAGCACCACCTAATGGCGAGCCATCCTCAGAATATTAATTGACGATTATCTAAACCTTAACCTACGTGGTACTGTACCACAGTAAACTCGTATACGTGATCTTGATTACAAGCACCACCTGAGGGCGACTCATCCTAAATGTTTAAGCAAGCAAAGTTGTCCATATACAATATTTATATGTTTTGACCTAACGATAATTGAAATATAGGATTGATATATTGATAAGGCTAATACCGCGATTAAATTATGATATATCGGGTCTATAATTACCGTTATACATCCTTATGTTGGTTCGTCAAAAAAATTACACGGGGGAAGCCATTCCAACGTTTTTTTGGTACTTAGTTTACATACTGAAGATGTAAGGACCCTCACCTCCCACCAAATATATAGCCATAATTTTTGCTGGTCCCGGAGAGATATATTGGGCCCTCTTACCGTTCGTTATTACGTATATCGAATATCGAATTTAACCCAATAAGGCAATTTACGATACACAACACTAACAACTGCAGGCATCTCCCGATGGAAATCCCGCCTAGTAGTAATGCGATCGTCAATGTTTCTCGTGAATTCTTTTGCTATTTTGTGGACAGGTGTGAACAGTGACAGGTCAACCTCATTTTACGCGCTTTAGAACGAAGGGTCAACGTGAACGTGATGTTATTTTGTGGATGGTTGAACACCCGGCATTTTAGGTACTTCCTCAAAGCTGAACATAAACTTCTTCAGCAGAACATGTCAAGACTGTAAAGCCTGTTGAAAGCTTAGTGAATACCTCTTACTTTTCTTCCATTTTGTTTCTACTATCACTCCCAACAATTTGAGCATTTCTGCTCAATGGATCCTTTCTTGATAAGTGTCGCGCCCCATATTTTTGCCGCCACGCCCCATATTTTTACAGCTTTAGAATTGGTGGGAAACTCTCCGATGGCAAAAAAATTAGCGGGAGTTCCAGAGAAGACAACTATAAAAATTCGCGCGACTGTCAGTTTAGAAAACGGAATAAAAAAGAAGGTCAGGTTCTGCATCGAAATGGACAATGGTTTAACTAATATTTCTAAAGTGGAAGAATTTCGTGTGTTCCATTGGCGTAGACCCATTTTTGAATTGGAGAGCTGCAAAACTTTTCCAACAGAAAAGTGCGCATACAAAGAATCGAAATTTATGAAGTTGATGAAGGCAGGAGGACGTGTAGAGGGAGATATATCCCATAGGTGTGTTTCCATGGAGATGCGACAATTCATCGGCTTAATGGCTTCCTCCTTGCCAGAAAATTGGTACGGACCAGTAGCACTCCAGAAAGATGGCGGACCGATAAGAGTATCATGCATTGGAAAATTGAAAGTGATAGGATCTAACACAAAATTCAGAGTGCAAGATTACAGCGGAAGCATTAAAAAAAAAATTCACACGAGAGAGAGAGCTGCCCACAAAAGCCAATATATTTCATGGACAATTTTCTCCCATAAAAGATTAAGTTTTCCCTCCCTGTTAAGCTGCAGTATATAGTACTACCAAACGTAACCTCACTGTATCAAACAAACAAAAAACCAAACCAAACATAAAGTGCGCACGAAGCGCCTACCAATCAAATCGCGCCTATACGCGAAACTTCATAAAACAATTAACCAAACGTAGATCTAAACCGTACAGCTACAAAGAAAACCGTACACTCCAAACAACACAATACCTGGTGGTCGCAAAACCAAATCTACGCGAGGCCAGGAATCTACGAAACGATCTACGAGATATAATGACGCCAAACCAACAAGACCACCCACTTAAAGAAAACGACAAACTAGACTACCACTATCTTCATGTAACGCCAAACTAACTGGCCGCGCGACAGACCGCGACGGCCGATTACAACCTTGATCCTAACAGAAAGACCCATCTGTCGGCTCGGTGAAATCGGTGAAAGTCCGTGAAACTGAAGTATGACCAGTGTTATAATCGTGAAATGGCAGAGGAAGTCCATGTCATTTCTACTGAAGAAACGCACCAAAAATCAATTTACGGCAAGTAATTCAAAGGTAGATATTGAAACAAAAAAGAACAGAAATATAACATATAGATTCCCAGTCATCCATTACTTCCACACCCAATCACCTATCCATATCCTAAATATATATCCTAAATACTTAGCGGATGCACCGTCAACTGTCATCAGCGTTAATGACACTTCCGTACTTTTAAATCTTACCACTTAAACTTCGAGTGTCAATGATGCATCGTTTTTTCTTAAACGCTATTTTTTTGTGACATCGTTCAAAGTCAGTCTAATCATCTGGAACAGTAATCCCGCACGCCACTAATATTTTGACACTGACGACGATTCACTGTATAGCTTACTCCTTACAAAATATAACATTCAGCTATAAATAACTTTGTAATGTGCAAATTTTGAACATGACCCACGGAACTCGAAACTACTGGTCTCACTGGAACTTTACAGGAAGTTAGTTATGATGGGCATAAATCCCAAATCTAGGCTCGTTAAGGACTTTCGTGACCTCCTCACCATACACTCTATCTTCCATTGGAGCAAACTTATTCCTGTCAGGATGATACTTTTTCTTAGCAGCCTTTAGGGCAGTGCTGACTTGGCCTGGGTTTACCTGCGCATGAAAGATCCACGACAATAAAGATTATTTAGAAATCCTTAAAAAATAATTCAGATTTTTCTTGCGACAACTGGCAAAAATTAGGGTCGTTGAATTTACCGGAAATCCAATTTCTGCAAGGAATTTTTCCATAGTTTTTGAACGTTTGCGCAAAGCAGCAATGGCAGCTTTCATCTCCTCGCGATAAGAGTCCTCATTTTCAGCACTCTTCTGTTCTTCAATTTTGTGGACTTGCTCATGCTGCAACAAGTCTTTAAAAAAACATGATTAGTTTCTCTCTACCAGCAAAGAAAATATTTGAAAACCTGCTGTGATCTGATGTTGTCAAAGTTATCGAAAAAGTACATCAGAATCAACAACACCAAAATGCATACCGATTTTGTTAGATAAGGATGCTTCTGATGAAACATTTTGGCTTCTAGAAAATTAGAGCAATAAAAAAAGTCCATATTCAAACAGATACAAGAAACTTGCATGTTTAGCATGGAAAAGGGATAAAGACTTGAAAGATATGCTTAATGACATGCATAAGTCCCACATAAACGAGAACTAAAACAAGCTTTTTGAATAGTAGTACTCACAACTACAGTATGGGGCTTGTTGCTTAAACGTTCCTGATAATCCTTCCCCTGCGGAATGTACCAGTTTTTCAGAAGTTAAAAAACACAAGTACAACCTAAATTTTTATCGAAGAGATAAAAGTATTTCCGATCAAAATCTTTAGCTGGCTACTTTCTCTGATAACTCAGGTTAATCTCAATCCAATTGCAGGACATCTCTACATCCTCCTTCCAATAACCTCCTCTGATGCCTCTAGCAGAACCATTCCTTCCCAAGTCCACTAGGAGAAAAAAATACAGTGGCAGACCTTTCATATGTAACGTCCGTGGATAAGGTTTGGCTGACATTAATCCTAAAATATTTTGATTTCTGGTAGTTCACCATTGCATATATTTCTTTCGAATAGTGCAGACAAGACTAATGACTATGACTGGTGAAATGTCAAAACCTACATTTCAATTGCGGTCAAAAAAGCCTCCGGCAATATCGAGCCTTATCAAACTGTATTGTCAACCTAAGCTGTTTAAACCAAGCTGAAACATAGACTCGGGCAAATCACCTCAGTGGAGTGATTTCATGAACTCACCTGCGCCGCCATCAAAGCGATTTTATTTTTTAAGTTGGAAGCCACTTCCACCAATGAGCCTTCCAATTCTATTCCATTCATTGACTGTATAAATTCACCACCTCCGAAGAAAGCCAAATGTTCCAGAGTTTCTACATTCGCTTTTTTGCCAAAGGCAACTGTATAGCACAAGATTTTGTCATCAAAGTCTAACTTCAACCGCCTCATTTCATACATTCCATCATCGTCCGAATTACTTCGTCCGTCTGAAAGGAACAGCAACATAGGCTGGTAAAATGGATACAATATGGAGCTCCTGTCAAAGATATCAGCAGCTGTTTTCAAAGCCACAGCAAAATTGGTACCCCTTCCTTTACGAACAAGGTTCCGATGTTTTTGGCCTGTGATAAGGGCTGCATCGGCTGTAATTCTTGCCTTGGAAGCATACTGAATAATGGAGATAATATCAGAAGTTTGTCCTTCCCTTAGCCTTGAAACAACAAACCCATCCACAGCTGTCTGTAATTGTCTCCATGGATCTCCCGCCATGGAAGTTGATTCGTCCAGGACGAAAACAAGATGACATTTCCCTCCTGATGCGTGTGTTGTGCATTTATAGAGATGGCCATCAGATGAGACAATGTCTGATTTTCTTTTTGTATCTGTAGAAGGAGGATGCCATAGTTTGAGTGAACAAAAGGATGGCTCTTCTCCATCAGCGAAATGGCTTTCGTCACCGCAAGTGTATCCACATTTGCCAAATTCCTGGATTTACACCATGTAAATGAAAAAAATGATTGGAAAAAAAAAAGATAGAAACAATAAAGCTTGAACTTTATCGGCCGGTTTCAAAGAGCTAAACGATGTTTCTGTGATTCTTGGACTAGACAAGTTGTCAGAAAAAAATCAATTATTTGTAGCAAGGGTCTGAAGTAGAAAGATTTATGTCTTTGAAAATCAATTGCAATATCACCGTTACCTTCAGCGACACTTACATACCAAACATTAAAAATGTCATTAGAGGCCAGAAATATCTGTTAAAATGTGGAAATATCATGCGTCTGTTCAAGTAAGTATCAATTATAGCTCTGCAAAACAATCACTTATAACTTTGCAAAACAGATAGATCTTTTTCCCAGTCACGTGTGTGAAAGGTGTTTTAACAAAGCAAAATATCTGCATTTTAATTCTGTTGTTTTTTTTACCTTATTTTAACCTGTTCGTTTAAACATCACATTCTTAATTGCATCTCTGGCAACGGTACACCTTACATCCCTATTAAAGTTGGAGACTAATTGGTGTGAAGCGGCATTTATATTAACACCACGAATTTATGGTCGGTATATGTGGTGCATTCTGGGCCTAAACAGTGTTGTTAGCACTATGTTTTTGTGTCAGAAAAACCTGGAATGAAATTAGAGTTATTGATTCTAAAAGCGATGAAAAGGTGTTGTTTGGGGCGTTGCTTCAGTCCTTTGTCACATTCTTCAAAATTTACAAAGTTCGCCTGTCATAATGACCACTGCATGTCAAAACTGCGCATATAAGGGCCATTATGAAATCTTTACCTTCTGATGACAAACAAACAAACACAAATGTATATCATTTCAGACGGCGGAGTGAACCAGTGATTAGGGTAATGCTTTGGTAAAATCCATTTCCGTTCTTAGCTAAGCAATTACCTTGCGCTCCTTATTAGAGCAGGGGTCCTTCCAATTGACTGTCGTCCAATAACTCTCATGAGTTAACTCATCCAACTTATCTGTTCGGAGACTTCCGTCTCCAGACCCGCCTATGTACTGACAAGTTTGATGTTGACGTCCATCTTCTGCTGAGTGGCTACATTGGGAATTTGGTTCCGCATCACAAGGAAGCAAATGGATGTGTCCCCTTCCAAGGTTCCTACAGAACATGTCACACATTTCCGCTTCCCCTGACTCTCCCGCAGAGTATTTTCGCTGAGCAAAGTCAATCTCCTGTAAATGCAAGCTTAAAATTGGTAAGTAATTTCCTCGCATGTTATAATTTAGAAAACAACATAGGAGGAACTGAGGAATTATGAAAAAAAATGCCGAACCTCTGTCAACTACACTGCCCACTGACATTAGTGTATTAGGAATTGTTAGTGTGAATGTAGAACTGGAACCTAAAACACAAATTCAATGTAGAGCGACATGGCTCCTTAGTCCCCTCCAATAAATAGTGTTACTAACATATGTTATGATTTTTTGGTTTAAAAAACCGCGATTGAATTAGTGTACGGACCAACCACAAAATGGAATAATAAAAAAAATTAAAAAAATTAATAAATAAATAAATAAAATAAAATAAATAATAATAATAATAAATAAATAAAAGGTGGTACTTTACCTCAGTATTGGCTACGAAATAACAGTCTTTCATCATTCCATGAGCAGCATGGTGCCTTCCGGGATGTCCAAAAGGTTTTTCGCAGAAATAAAGACAGGTCGGACACCGCTGGTCACAAGTGTGAATGGCACGAGGGTCGTGGAGATGTGGACCTTCATGTTCAGTTTTAAATGGAGGTATTTTGACACTGCATACCTCCTTCTCACCTTTCGCTACGGATGCCGCCTTATACTGCATTTCACAATTCAACAAACCAGGGCTAAGAATACATAGAAAAGTTTCCATTCGTATTTTCCAGAATAATGGGAAATACAGACCTTTTTGTCTGTAATGGAGTACCATCAGAAGACTTTGCTAATCGAAATTTCAGATATGTAATGCACATGATTTATTGCACATAAAAACTATTTTAAGGATAGAAAAGCCAAGGTTGCAAAACATATGATTTATGCATCAATCTCATGCTTCCATACGATGTTGCTAATGGAGTACAGCCAAACCTATCTGATCGACCTGTAAAACCTTCACAAAATAATACTTTTGATGCTGCAAGTACTCTGATAAAGTGAGGGATCCGGTCGAACAACTCACTATGAAGGTGGATCTTTTTCCAGCATAGTTGTGGAAACCTTCAACAGCTTCAATGGTCACTTTACAAATACCATCACTTTTACAGGGTTCTGAACAAAGATGGTCCTTGCCACAAAAATGTCCATCAAACTTGTCGATGCCGCCCTGGAGGGCTCCTCCAGTCTCTTCAAGGAATGTTCTCGAGTTAGGAGAGAGATGGAAGTGGTCAGGAGCTGCGCAGATCTGCTCATTTGCCACAGAGCAACATCAATGTCAGCAATCGGAGTTACCAGGCGAAAAACTCTAAAAACTGTTCAACTTTCTTGTACATCTCTACGATTATTCCATGCTTTTGCTCAAAATTTCTACGATTATCCACAGAAACGTGTACTTTATGCAGCATGCAGTGGCCTCTACCAACAATGTACACACTGTATCACTTTTTTTTTTTTCCTTTCCTTTCTTAGAATCAACTCTGGAAGCAGCTTGTTATCCACGTTATTTGGCACTGAATAAGAATTAATAGCACTGAATATTTCCTATGCTGTACGAAATTCGTACAACGAATGAATAATCCGAACAGTAATTTTAAATCTGCATTCGTATATTTCTTTTTTAATTTTTTCTTTGTCGTTTTTGAGAAAGCTTTCACCTAGCCTGTGTTCATCTCGCGCTATGGCATTTCACTAGTTATTTCACATTACTTATACGAACTGGTAACAATTGTTAAGCATCCAAGACTCTGTAGAATTCAATACCGTTATATATCATACTAAGTACAGCAAAAACTGAGAAAGCTTTTTCGGCTTTGCCAGCCTCTATTAGTCATACGGCAATGTCGTAAACCACCTGCTCACAGTCTTTCACGACACACTTGTGGCTGCAAGTTCCCGCCACACATTTATGTACGGTATGAGTCAGTCCGTACGTAATCACACAGGCGCCGCGGCAGCCGAAGGCGGAGCATTTTTGGCCGCAAAGATGAGTTTTTGCACTGCAGAGGTGCCCAGTACCACGTTCGGCAGCAGTCGTGAACTTTTTATGGCCTGCCTTTCCTGCGCAAACCTCATTGCAGTTGAGACTGCCCTTCAAGTCACATGGGTGATCACAAGTGTGATATTTTTCCCTGGATGAAAATGTCATGCGTCACACAGAAAGACATTCTTTTGTCAGTGCGAATATCATGGTGTACGTTACGTAACGATACTACAAGCTACTGGAGACTATCGTACTACCACATTTGGCTAAGAGAGCTAGCTGCATATTTGACCAAATCACTTACAAAATTGTAATACTACCTTTCCCGACCAGGCTTCAACATTGACACGGCCACTGGAAAAGTGAGCTGTCACCTTAGGGATCATTAGAAACATATGTGTTTTCATCTGCGTGACACATGCCGACATCACCTGCAGTCATGCTCCCCGGGATGCCCCATCTTGTCACCGCAAATTTTGTCGTGTCCATCCAATTTGCAGAATGAGCAGAGCTCCTTGCAACGATGATTTCCCTTGCAGGAATGTGTTGAGGAATGATGGTTCTTCGGTAAAATACAAAACAAGTAGCAGTCACTACAGACTGACTTGCACACCTGTCAAAAAAGCGGAGGTTAAAGAATTGGTCAGCTTAAAATGGCAGACAAATTGTACAACATTATCCAAACAAAGCAACAATTGCAGAAAATGTGAGAGTTTTCGAATACCTTCTAAAATGATCAGTGTAATAGGGCTATAATTGCCAGGAAACACTGAGATGACAATAAACAAAAAAATAAACATTCTTTGTGAACAGTTGAGCACAATATTTCTAGTCATATGTTATAAATATATCAGCCATTATCTGGCTTTGACAAGTCATTGAAACACTAGTTTTTTTCTGTAAAAGTCGAGTGGTTAAATAAGACTAATTGGTACTGGTTTTTTCAGAGGATGCCATACAGCAAATCATACATTAGTTTAAGTGAAGCCAGTAACTACTTCAGGAACAAAAACAACGACCCAATTCGGAAAGCTTTTTGCCCAAAGTGAGCATAAAAGAGGATGGAGAAAAGCAAAGGAACATGTTAAGATAAGGTTAACAAAAAAAACAGCCAGATAAAGGATGTTTTGGCTGTTTTTTCGGGGAAAAGTTAGCACCACCTTTTGTAATCGAATGAATCAGGCTTACAACAGGCAAAATTTAAGCCCCAAGGTTGTATCCCATGTTTCAATTATGCCATATAACTACAAAATTTGAGAACAAACATTTAAAATAAAAAATGCAAATTAAACATATTCAAACAAAATTGGCTGCATGGGGCTCAACCACTGTGACATCTCACGAAGTAACAGATTATTGACGGGTGCAAATGAGCCAATACAAGCCGATACGGATTCATAATTCAACTTACTTTCAAATCCTCCCAGAGTTTGTCGGCCCGTATTTTTGTTTGATAGATGAAGTTTGTTGCCACGTCACTCCTATGGGGAACTGCGGCCTCTCTACCATCGGCAGTCTCCACTGTTTTGCTATCGAATCCAACGAGATTCTTTTCCACCCATGTCATTACGCGCTTCACTCTCCGCCTACAAATGGCAGCCACAAAATCTGAGAACTTGTTGTGCCAGATATCATGCGCCTTTCCTGTCCTGACAGAGCCCATGCTTTCATACGTGTCAAATAGCTCTTCTAGAGAAACGTCAGCATCTATGAAGGATGCACCACCGGCAGGAAAGGTGATTGACACGTCCAGAAATGTCTTTAGCGCATCGTCCATATTTGTCTCTTGGCTCCCATTACTTAGAAAATTCTGAAGAGGTAACTCTTCGACCATACCGCCTTTGTCCAAATATTTAAGCTCTTCGTTCACAAAATCGTCCAGCTCAGCTCTTCCAGTCTGCAAGGCAATTTCCAGATGATCTTCAAGGTAACGAAGGCGGGTCTCAATCTCCAAACTATTAAGAGATTGCCAGTCCTTAAGCTGCATTTTAGCCATGATAGTCTTCATACAGTCAGCAAATGATATTCCACTAACAAATTGACATGCATCCAATCTCGATCTAATGTCAGCATCAATGTGCCCGAGCTCAACGAAGTAATCTGGATCTCCAAGAGGCGGAAAGGGAAAAATCTCAAAATCGTTGTTGTACATCTCTTTGATAAAATTGCATTCTGAGTTTCCTGCAATTATATGTTGCAATTTTGAATGAAACTCAGAATTGACAGTTTCAACGTCTCTCGAAGGAACATCTTTATTTATTATGCAAAAACGCCCTTTGAATAATCGCTTTTCCCCTTTAATAAGACCCACTCCCGCCTGAAAACGTGCAAACATATTCTCAGTGTCTCGACCAAGTTGGAGATCTGTCTTGAATAATGTCACTCCTGATATTGCAGCGTTGAAGACAGACAGAAGCATGTCTTCTTGTTGCGATCTTTCAAATGAACCAAGACCCTCGAAATCCAGCACAACGTACAGGATGTCTTCTCCGTTTTGTCTTTGCCCTTCACACATTGTCATCCAGCAGCCATCGGTACAACGTGCCCCAGAAATTTCGAAGGATAGACCGTAAAGGTGGTTTAGTGTATAGCTTTTTCCTGTACTCTGCTTGCCCATGGAAGAGATGACCAACACTTTCCCAGGCCACCATCGGAGAATGGCATCGTAAACACCTAAGTTTATATGATCTGCGCATTCTTGAATATTTCGTGCGTGCTCCTTGGAAATCGAAATTTCGTCTGTGAGGATATGAAAAGCGTTATCTTCTGCTCTGACTATTTGGAGAGGTACCAAGCAGATGAGCTGCCTCGCCCAATCTCCAGTACGCTGACTAGCCGGAAAACTCTCCATTGGGCAACTGTTGTCAAGGATTGATCTTTGGAAGGAATCCAGACTTATTACTTTCAGTGTGTGTATAAGCTGGAAATCTCCCAAAGGTTTTTTAGTAGCGAATTGCAGATAGATTTGACGTATTTTCGCGTACGGGTTTCCAGCTCGTTGCTAACAAATAATTCTAAGTCGTAGTCAAAAACGACAGTCATCTGCGGATTTGCTGGTGAGCTCTGAAGTTTAGCTTCTCCTTGAACTGGAAATTTGTCATATACAAATTGAATATACTCAAGAGGTGTCATCACTATTTCACTATTATCTCTTGAAGAATTATCAACATTTGTGGTCTTTTCAGTGATAATCTGTGCCTTCTCATTCCCTGTGGTCACAATAACGTGGCTGGTCATAACAAAGTTCTCAGAGTTCAGCAGACATAAGTGTACCTGCCGCACCTTCTCGCCAAATTCAAAGACTTCCCACGTTCCCTTAGATTGTGACTTGATGCTGACAGGTGGTAGAGCTCGTAATGACGAGGTGGTGAATGGATACACTTGAACGCCTTCTACTCCTTCCGTTCGACACAATATCATCAGAAACACCCCCATCTCAATTGTGAACATTCTCAGAGGAGAAAGCTCGCTGTCCAACTTGATATCTCTGGAGATAAGTTGCTGTACTGCAACGTCATAAAACTGAATCCTGTTGCCACAGTCCAAAAGAGCGAGCTTTTGGCAGTCATACAAGAAAACCATGCTGTGCAGTTCTGTCTCAAGATAACATTGGGATGTTGCATTTTGAAATTTCGTGAACTTCCCGTTAAGACTATAAACAACAAAACTACCGGTCCGCGGATCCTCTGTAGTTGACTTACTGTAAGTGTAAATAGCTAACAATCTGCTTTTTGCATCAAAATCCGCAAGATGGACTGATTTGCTTATGGGCTTCATAAGACACCGTGTTCCGTCTCGCATGCTGAAAATGCTAACATCAGATTTTGCTTCAGACAAATGCCTTGACACCACCAATAGTTTATCTTTTATTAACCAAGCGTTAATGATCTTCATACTTTCTGGAAGGTCAAATTTCCCACTCTCTGTTTGAGATGGATGGATTTTCGAAAATCTATCACTCAAAAGACTCGCCTGCTCGTGTTGACGAATAGTGACGTATTTCACCTTGTAACTGATTTGCGGCTCGTCATCCTGCTCCAAATGTCCATCCAGCACCACAGTGTGGCCCAAAATTTTCACAGAAGACAAAGACAGACGTGGATGGGTACTCCCAGGTACCACATGGAAGTGCTTCTTGTGCAGGCAAGATAGTTTCTCTGTTTCCAATTTCTGTTTCTGAATTGTTAACTTGTCCTGAGGATCACACTTCTTTTTTCCTTTTTGTGGGACCTCCCCATTTCTACTTTGAAGGTTTACAGCCTTATCCTGCACGTAATTACGGACATCCTTGAATTTATTTTGGTTTTGTTTAGCTACCCTCGATGGAGTTGCTTCCTCACTTCCCGCACTCTTTGTTTTACGATCTCTTGAACTATCTTGCCACCAGCGAAGCTCTGTGTCTAATTGATCCACAACGTCGTATGACTCCTGGGATAGTTTCCGGAACAATTTTTTTTGCTCGAAGCTGGACATTTTATCCAAATGGACTGAATGATTATCTTTTAAATCCTGCCACGCAAACAGAAAGACAAAAAACACGAGCCAAAAAATGTTAGACCTCTAGTTTGGCAATAGCTTACAAAGAAATTCACATCATAAAAAAAACCAAGTGATCCTGCTCAAGCTGCGTCTTTAATAAAAATAGCGAAGCCGTAAAAAAAAATTGCTTGAGAAGCAGCACCATTACTCACGTTGATGTTGATAAACCCATTCCTGTCAAGCTTCACTTCCATGGACCATGCTTTTAACTTTTTTTTTGATTGCACCCCATTCCCGATCAACACCGCAGCACCGCCAATTGGCAAAATGTAACCGTCAGAATGAGACTCTTCTTTGAATTTGAGTTCAAAACCTTCCTGGAGAGAAAAGCTATATTCCTGGACAACCGTTTCCTCAAGCTTGTACACATGACGTCGAGATATTTTCTCAATCTTTCGATCTTTAGGGAATGTGCGAGCACAAGTTTCATCCAGACAAACAAAGACCTGCAAAGAAGAAACCAGTAACTGGTCAGGTTTGACTAACATGAAGCCAAACAAACAGATGCCAAAGGTAGAAAAATAAGTTCAGTGTAACACGTTATATATCAAAGAACTGAAGCTTTAATATGATTGTGTGTTTCCCATGACGGGTAATTGGCGCCAGACTGCAACTTGTTGGTCTCGAGCTCCTTGGAGGTTTTATATTTGTCATCTATCTTTCCATTTGCCCATGTTTCCTTATGGCGTGGACGAAACAATGCATTTGATCCATATATGAAGGTAAGGGAAGAAACGATTTACCACCAAATATGATTGGTGGAATGCTCACCTGTTGACATAGCTTGGTCAAATAGCGAAAAAATGCTGTGGTCTTGTTTAGAGCCTGGATAATGTCAAAAGCGTCCTCTTTCGGCCAGACTACCATGTAAATTGAGTGCCGTTCAGTGATTGTATCATCTCCTGCAGTTCCCTCAGCATCTGTGCTCCTGTATGCAGGTTTTGATGTGGAAATAAAGGCATACATCCCAGGGCTATCAAACAGATTGTCTTCAGGTAGCTCAGGCTCCCAGGCTCCAAGTCCTTGCAGGAATTTTCTAACAGTGTTTTTATGACCAAAAACCCCATAAGCCTTGTGCTTGGTCGTCTCAAGCTTCTCAAACAGTATCATGTCTGCGGTAGGAGTAGAGCTGCAACCCATCATCCCATAAAAATGTTAATCAAAATGTGAGGGCAGATCTTACGATACAGGAGGTATGTTTGTGATAATGAACCAAAAATAGTTCAAACTTATCCGTCAGAATATTCACTGAGGAATAAAAAGGTTAAGCATTGCATTACAATAATGATAAAACATTGCCATTGCATGTCAGCAAATCGATAAAACAAGCGATCGAGAAATAAAAGCACATTGTCCTTCTGAGGATAATAGGAATGGTTAGAGAGGGAAAAAACATACTGTTGAAAGTACTCATAGCTAGAATTTCGCAGGCTGTTTGCCGCTATCTACAACTTCACTAAGTTGCCTAATATATAGGATAATGCTATTGGGCTTCCGAAATTTTTTATTGTATAGCTGAAATATATTCAGTCGGTTCATTTGTCTTATTTTTTTTTACAACTTACCAAAGCCATTTTGAGCTACAACAAATTTTTCTTACTATCATTTTTTTTTTACATCTAGGTCCTGAAAAAAGCATGACGCTTATGGCCCTAAAATCACCTCTTTGAAACGAGAGTGTTGCATATGTTTGCCACTCCGTCCCTTCGCAAAATGATCTTCTCCACAAGGCTTCCATTCTGGTTATCTTCAAGCAAATCCATCACCTTGATGCATTGCCATTGCAAAGTCTGGTTGTTAACCAGCATTGCGTGGTGTGGCAAGTTTTGGAATTTTTGTTCTTAAAGCCTTCGACTTCCTTGTTACTCTCCAAACTAAGGAAAACAAGATAACCAAACGATTGAACATCGGAGTGTAATCTATATATATATAGAAAAAAATAGTATTGTTTTGAGTCGCGTCTACAAAACGTCCGTACGGACGTCTAAAGTAGTACTTAGACGGGCCCATGCGCGTGTAACGGCCATGAAAAACAGGACACGGTCCAGGCCCTATAACGGGCAAATCGCTTCTTGATTGGTGTATGTTACGGTCAACGGGAGAGGTACAGGTCGGGTCCTGTGCCGTACGTTTTCTTGAATAGGAATGTCTTTTGTTGGAATAACCACCAAGGTATCTGACGTGGAGGATGGTGCCAAGGAATTCGCCGTAGTTGGAAGAGAGAATTGGGCGTCGGCCGTTAGATTGCCAAAAATTGCGATGGGAAAACTGCGGATGGTGCGGGCGTCGGCCGTTAGATTGCCCACCGGTATAAAAGATGGATTAGATAAGTCGGTCGACCTAGGAGGAAATTGGTTCCGAAACGTCACGCTTCCGGGTGCACAGAGTGACGCGACGGGATCAATAGGGTCAAGACTGTTTGTCGGCCAAGGACCATCCAAAAGTATGGTTGAGGGAGTGACAGCTTGTTGGCCGATCGTCAAGATTGGTTTCGTTGACAAAGGAGGCAGAACCAGCGGACGAAGATTTCGCCAATCTGTCAAAATATATCATCAGAATTGGACAATTGGAGGATTAGGGTGGCCTTCCATTAGCGAAAAAGTGAGATTTTTTACTGAGGGCCGTACCGTTTCGTACAGATCCGTACCATTTTTTTTTTTTGAAGGAAAACATCATTACGGGAAAATTTCCAAGGTTGTAGGCGTAAATTCGGACCGTCGGATGCTATTACACTTTTTATCCGTGACGCCACATCACTAGCCCTACAGTTTGTTAAGACCGTGCACAGGGAGGACAAAGCTCGAAGACTTAACGTGTAAAAATGGGCCACGTGGAAAAGAGAAAAAAAATCCACGATGAGCGCGCGCGTATGTGCGTACACGTGGCGTGTGCCATGTGCCTTCCGCCAGGGTGGCTGGGAATCCGCCGAAATTATCCCGTCACGCTCCCACCATCAAAGTTTGCCGCCGCCTTTTTGTCGTTGCGTTTTGAAATTTTGGGTAGTACATTATAATGCGCTCTGTAGAACTCATTAATTACCTCCGCCGGTACACATATTATCTCCGCTAGTACAGATATTACCTCCGCTCGTACAAATATTGCGATGTAGGTGAAAGTAGGCCCATACAATATGCCTATTGCATAGTTGTTCACGGCGTTTAGTGCGAACGATTTAATCGCAACGAATTATACGTAACAAACGCATTGAACCTTTTGAAAAAATCGTAATAATCGATAATGAATTTTCGTCCGTACTATTCCGTACATGTAAACAAAAATAAATTTTACATATCCCGCAGTTTGTACATTTTCCGTACAGTTCCTTTCTTTTTTCGTCATAGCCCCTACAATGTTGGTACAATTCCGTACGTTTCCCGTTAAATTTTTGTTCAGTTTACCGGACAGAAAGTACATGTATCTTTTAGTCAAATTCCGTACTTTTAGGGTACAAAACCGTACATTTACTATACATACCGTACAGTTTCCGTAAATTTTTCGTTCAGTTTACCGGACAGAAAGTACATCGCGTTTTTTTCCGATTTATTCAAAAGTTACGAATTATACGTTTTAATCGGAAAAAAGGAAAAAATCGCGCGATTTGAACAACTATGGCCTAAACGCACACACATACAGTATGCATTGATTAACATAACGGCAAACAAACAGATGCCAAAGGTATAAAAAGAATTTCAGTGTAACACGTTATATATAAAAGAACTGAAGCTGTAATATGATTGTGAATTTCCCATGACGGGTAATTGGCGCCAAACTGTTGAAATTTAAGTATTTTCTAGGTCTAGAGATTGTAAAATAAAAAGAAAAAAGGGGACACTAACAACCTACCTCTAACTCTTCACTCAAGTCCCCACACTTGTCGCAGTCACTGAAGACTTGAAGAGGAGTTAGATCCATGGCTGCCTAGGCTGTCCGAAGTGGACAGACAATTCTTAATAGAGATATCTAAAAGGTGTGACGGACCCAGGATTTGAACATAGTACCTGACTTCCGCCAAACTAGTCGTTCGCTTTAAACCAACAAGTCTAAATACAGTGCTAGAGTACACTGGGTTTGACAAATATTTATATTTTTACACGTAGACTAGTTCGTCTAACGGGAATAGATACGTAATGCATAGATACAGTTTTGTATAGTACGGAGTACGATTTAATGTAATTTATGAAACGGATACCGCGCATTTGTTTCGAACGCGAAACAAATATCGTACGTATATTTTCAACGGCTACAATTGTATCCGGTTTGATCGGACGGCCACGATAGGCGCCGCGATCACAGATTATGTACTTTTGGCGTTTTTCAGTCATCACCACGTCATGTGACACGTGGCGCGACAATGTTGGAATGCGGCGACTCCGAAGATTACGGTAACAAATCTGGCTATGACACGTGTCGACATTTTGGCCATGTTGTACAATGGCCGTACAGAAAGTACACCGGCACATGTACTTTTCTGTACGACACACTAATTTGATTGGTGCCGTACTTCAGTAGATAGAGTTTTAGAGAGGGAATAGGACTTAGAAAATTTTGGGTAAGTAACTGCCTCTCCCAGAGAGCACCTTGTATAAAATGGCAAACTCTGGCCAGCCATAATTATCAATTTACTTGACCATTTTCAGTGATTCTTTTTGCTGCGGACTCAGGGGAGTCCAAGCTACACAGGGGTGTCGTCAGTCAGAGTTTTTGTCTGCCTAGGTGGCTACATTTATAAGGGAAAGTCAAAGTGGGTGAATGTGTCCAAATCTCATATTCTAACTTTGAATTATGTGGTGGAACTGAGCACACAGATAGTGTTATTTCACAGGGGTGAATCTACATTGGGGTTCTGACTCTCAAGGGGTTGGTCATTTGGGTTTATATCAAGTTTGGAGTCGGCACTATCTAGATTAGCTTCTTTGGATCTGCCTACTCTGAGGGCCAATGGAGGTCTCAAAGTTTCACAAACTGCTACTTGTTAGTCTCGAGCTCCTTAGAGGTTTTAAATTTATCATCTATCTTTCCATTTGCCCATGTTTGCTTATGGCATGGACGAAACAATGCATTTGACCCATAGATGAAGGTAAGAGAAGAAACAATTTACCACCAAATATGATTGGTGGAATGCTCATCTGTTAACATAGCTTCGTCAAATAGCGGCAAAATGTTGTGGTCTTGTTTAGAGCGTGGATGTTGTCAAACGCGTCCTCTTTCGACCACACTACCATGTAAATTGAGTGCCGTTCAGTGACTGTATCATCCCCAGCAGTTCCCTCAGCATCTGCGCTCTGTGTGCAGGTTTTGATGTGGAAATAAAGGCATACATCCCAGGGCCATCAAACAGATTGTCTTCAGGTAGCTCAGGCTCCCAGGCTCCAAGAGCTTGCAGGAATTTCTTAACAGTGTTTTTATGACCAAAAACCCCGTAAGTCTTGTGATTGGTCGTCTCAAGCTTTTCAAACAGAATCTTGCCTGCGGTAGGAGAAGAGCTGCAACCCGTCATCCCATAAAAATGTTTGTAAGAGCAGATCTTACAATAGAGAAGGTGGTATATCTGTGACAATGGAACCAAAAATAATTCAAACTTATCCGTCAGAAAATTCACCGCGTGATAAAAAGGTTGAACATTGCATTACAGTAATGATAAAACGTTGCCATTGCAGGTCACTGAATCGATAAACCAAACGAATGAGAAATAAAAGCCCATTTTCCCTCTGAGCATTATAGGAATGGTTAGAGAGGGAAATACATACTGTTGAAAGTACTCTTTGCTAGGATTTTAAAGGCTTACTATCTCCTCTTTTGAGTCACCTAATATCAAAGATAATGGCTGAATTTGTCTATTTTTTTACGCTGGTCCCTGGTGTAGCTCTTAGGTTCCTCGGGAGCCTTTTTGTCCTCACTTCTTGAGGAAACCATTTCAGATTTTTGTTAGTAACCCTGACTCTAAAAGGAAAACCTACGGTATCCGAATTATTTTCAGTCAGTTCATTTTCTTCATTTTGTTTACAACTTATTCAAGCCGTTTTGAGCGACAATAACTTTTTCTTCCTATCAATTTTTTTTTGACATCAAAAAAATCATGACGCTTGTGCTTTAAAATCACCTCTTTGAAACGAGAGTGTTGCATATGTTTGCCACTCCGTCCCTTCGCAAAATTATCTTCTCCACAAGGCTTCCATTCTGGTCATCTTCAAGCAAATCCATCACCTTGAAGTATTGCCATTGCAATGTCTTGTTGTTATCCATAATTACGTGTTCGTGTGACAAATTTTGGGATTTTTGTTTTTAAGCCTTCGACTTTGTTGTTACACTCCCACTCAAGAAAATAAGGTAATCCGAACGAATATATACCAGAGGGTAATGTGAATCGAATTGCCAAAATAAGGTGGATTTCATATCCACCCCCACCAGTTGACCCTATTTGGAGATACGCGACAAAAATATCCACTTTTAATGACTAATTTCCAAAAAGTACATTAGTAACGGACGTACAAAATGTCAGTCTGGGAATAAATAATGTTAAGGGAGAGCTCATTGTCACGGGCTAAATAAAAAATATTTTGACCAGAAGAATCTCGCTACTCTTTACCATCATTACATAAGACACGCTTAAGAAATTGCTCTTCGTCATAATGGCGATTTGTTGCAATGCGTCAAGATTGTTGGAATTAATTCATTAGATGTGTAGTCGACGGTTGCGCGACTGAATGCAACGGCCGTTTAGTTTGGTCTTTGTTTTCTTCTGTTTTGTTTCGCGTTGTGGTTTCAAAATATTGTTACAACCGGTTAAAATAGTAAAGTACAATTGAGTTTAAATTTGACGGTCAATTATTTTGAACAGCTTTGACTTTCAAAATATTTTTACAACCAATAAAATTTTTGCCGCGCTTACGAACGTCAACCGTCATAACAAAATCAACAATTCACATGACCGGCCAAGGTTTACGGTAACAAAACTGTGGCAACCACATGTAAACAAAACTGTTAACGCCACGATCCACTTTCTCAAGGGTGATAATGGCAATTGAGCATTTTGGTTGCGATGTCCTTCGTCATTTTTGTCAAAAGCGTCACGTTGGAATTACCTGCGCAATCTACAAATAAAGCACCGTTGAGTCCAAATTTGACGGTCAATCGGTTGAACAACTTTGACTTTGAAAATGTTTTCCAACCGCTTAAAATTATGCCGCGCTAGCGAAAGTCGACCGTCATAATAAATTTAGCAATTCACACAGCCGGCGAACGTTTACGGTAACAAAACTGCGGCAACCATATGTAAATAAAAAGTGTTGCAGACAGTCACTTTTTGTTGTTATGTGAGCTCCACGGTGAGAGCACTTGGCCGCAAAATTGAAATTTAATCGTCTAAGGGTACGTCTCCATGTACTCGAAACTTTCAAGAAAAAACTTTGTTTTTTAGCGCAGATCCGGCGGACCCGGATTTCGGGTGTCCCTATGTGTAACAACGACATAGTTACTTAAGCGTGTGACGATTGTATACACTGACAATGCCCGTCACAACGGTCCACGTCTACAATCTGTGATGACGCACGCTATTTTTTGTAGCATCTTGTGACGTCGCATGAGTTTTCGTGACATTGTAGACGTACCGCCATCCAGCCTGTGCCGTTTCACGGTTGAGGAAGATGAACTTTGCCTTTGCGTCTCTTGTCCGCGCGACGTGAAATGGCATCGGAATCTTGAGACCCCTGGCGAAATAAAATCCGTACGCGCAAACGGACAAAACCAAACAAATTGTGTACTTTACTTTGTCGTACCTGAACGCAAACGGACAAAACATAGTGGATCGTGCACTTTTCGTCGTCGCTTGAATTCTTTTGAAATTTCCTGGAAATTTCTTACACGTGCGACTACGTGTTTTTATTTGTTTTTCGAAAAATCTTTGTTTTAAAACACATCTTCCCTGTGTTTTAAAGAAAAGTTTGAAGATGACGTTTTTTGGCGTGGCCATAGGTCGAAGAACACAAAACGACAATATGTAATACATCTTAAGTAAGATGATGACGCAAAATGTACTTCTCAATTTTTCTTTTTCTTGTACGGTTGAAACTTACGCGGTACGACACTAAGTTTTACAAGAAAACGACAAAAAAAAAAACCTTACTTAGGCACATGGAGACGCACCCTAAGCGTTACATTGAACTTAGACGCAAAGTGAAACGAAACCTCTTGAAACTGAAGTCTTGTACTGAAATATTGCCGGTTCGTCGTACACATAAAATATTTCCGCAGACGAAAAAATCGCGTCACGCTTCGCGAACCAACATTTCTTCGAAATCGACAAGCGTGCGATTCGTACAAATGAAAACCGCTAGGCGCTCGCACCAAACCGAACCGACACAAAATTTCAGTATTGATTGAAACAACACATAACTGATGGCAGAGATCGCAAATGGTCAACCGAAACCGTGACCGACCGTTCACCGACGGCCCGCGCCGGATCCGGAACGGATTCGGTTGCCAAATTTTGGGTATCGGGCGGTTACGGTCGGTTGATTCACCAGGAAAAAAAAACGGTCGGTTACGGTCGGTCAACCAAAAAACCAAAAGAAATGAAAATTTTGTATTGTCCCTATAATCCAGCATTCTTGTACTTTGTACTCTTTGGGCATCGTGGAAGTACGTGACATCATGATTAGCGTCGCAAATCTGACACGATACTGTAGTAAGCTATTTATTTCGCAAATTTTAGGGAACGCGACAAATCGTCGCAAATCAGACACAGTAGTACAATATTCATTTCGAAAATCTTAGGCAACGCGACAAAGCGTCGCAAATCTGACACAGTAGTACACTATTCATTTCGCAAATCTTCGGGAACGCGACAAAGCTTCGCAAATCTGACACGGTAGTAACACTATTCATTTCGCAAATCTTAGGGAACGCGACAAATCGTAATTATTGGCTTATTCCGTCGTCCATTGATTAATTTTGTACTTTTTTAGTTACGGGCGGGCATGGTTAGTCGCGAAAAATCAAGATTCGGTTAATTTTTTTTCGTAAACGACGGTCGGTTAACGGTTAACAATTTGGAGCGTGACAAAACTCGGTCGGGCGTCGGTTACTCAAATTTTGAAAAAAAAAAAAACGGTCGGTTTCGGGTATGAATTTTTTTGACTTTTGCGACCTCTGACTGATGCTCTGATGCAAAAACAAAACATTTGACGGCGCGATTTTGGCCGACGCCGATTCGCCTAAAATCATAACATTTCGTTGTCGATGTAAGACAGTTGATTCCTATATAGTGTGGCTAAATTTCGTCGCGCGTGACGACGCGTATTTTTTTCATTTAATTTCAAATGATACGGTTCGTTTTATTTTAACAGTTTATTTCGTTTCGTGCGTTATAATATTTCTGTACGAAACTTATAGTACTTTAGTTTAAAATTGTTTCGTTTCACTATGCGTCTAAGGGGGTGTCCCCATGTAATCGGTACTTTGATAAAGTATTTTGGACTGTAGTGAAGATTCTCCGTACTACTTTGAAGAGCGTCCCACTGTGCGAAAATGAAATCGGAACTTTGACACGTGACGGTTGTAGACGTAGGTACAAATTGTGAAGATTGAAGGCGACTACGAAACTTCCGACGATTGGTGACGCCAACAAAAACAGTGACAGTGGTAGACGTCTAGATTTTTGTGAAATTGTAGACGTTTAGGGTTTGGTGACATAGTGACGTCACGCTCTCTTGTGACAACGTCGACGTCACGGATTCAAGAACTTTCCGCCATGGTTTTCCTAATTCGTTTTTTTTACTTTTTTCACTCGACCTGCCATTAAAAAAAACCTAAAAATTGTAAAAATAAATATTTTTAAAACATCTTTCATTTTATACCAATGTTGTCGTGTCTCATTTCGAAAAGTGTGAGATATAATCGATGGTGTGAGAGGGAGAGAGGAGAGGCGATGATGGCGAAATTTTTTGCAAAGGACCCATGATTGAAAGTGGAGGTCCGAGACCCCTGGATTTTTTTTTCCGTACATAGCGCGTGACGGGGACGGAGAAAAATAGCGAGGACTCTCCTTCGTCCTAAAATTTTTCCACTCGTTTGGCGCGCGCGTTGGTCGTTTTTCATTCGCTGTCTGGGCGGTACTTTAACTAAAATCACCTCCTCGAGGTGATTTTAAATGAAGTTTTTTTTTGGGTTGGATTCTCTTGCCTGGGGGTCGAAAAGGGGAAAACGCCAAAATGCGTTCACATGACGACAAACACGCCGTACATTCAAAGTATGAATTCACGTTCACTGTACTTTGGTAAAAACGATTTTCTCGTACGGCTAAAGTTTTTGTCAAAGTTCCCTGAATTTTAGGGCAAAAAGACAGAGAAAAGTATGTACTTTAAAACATGGGGACACCCCCTAAGTTCAATGTAACGATTACACGATTCAATTTCAATTTTGCGGTTAAGTTCTCTCACCGTAGAGCTCACATAACGACAAAAAGTGACTGTCTGCAACACTTTTTATTTACATGTGGTTGCCGCAGTTTTGTTACCGTAAACGTTCGCTGGCCGTGGGAATTGCTAAATTTAAAATAAAGGTCGACGTTCGCAAGCGCGGCATAATTTTATGCGGTTGAAAATTATTTTCAAAGTCAAAGTTGTTCAACCGATTGACCGTCAAATTTGTACTCAACAGTACTTGTGTGTACTTCAAACATACGTTTTTTGACAAAATGATGTGACTGTCCGCAACCAAAACAGTCACAGTCATTATCAATTCCCTTTATCAAAGTGCTCCACTGTGAGAGCACATGTTGGCTTTTACTTTAGCCGCAAAATTGAAATTTAATCGTGAATCGTTACATTGAGCTTACACTCAAATTGAAGAACGTCGCAAAATGAAGCTTCTCAAAACTACACCGTGAATAGTAATTGGAGAAATATACGCTAATTCCGTCGCCCCAAATTTTAACTCCATCACCATAAATAGAGTACATTATTATAAATTATTCTTTACGTTATTTAAGGTATTTCTTGATTGAGCGTTAATAACTCTAATACAGTGCCCTTTTAAATAGTGTGGCATACGGTCGGTGTTTGACCGTGCAAAATTGTACTTTATTAAGGAAAAAAATACAAATAATGATTTAATACATGTCGTTATCATGTAACTGCGTTTTAACAAACCACGTAGTGCAAACGTCATATTGACGATAAGCTGTATGTTTTGTCAGATTCTGTACGAATACCTAATTTACAGTAGACATATTCAGCGAGTCAAATTAGAATACTTAGGGTATGTCCCCATGTACTTGTAACTTAGCGAACTTACTTTGTATTTTTAGCGCGGGGACCCAGTTTTCAAGTGTCCCTATGTGTCAGAACGTAATCGTAACTTATGTTTGTGACGATTTTATATGTCAACAATACATGTGACGGTTGCCAACGTCTACAATCTGTGTTGTCGCACGTTATTGTTTGGAACTGCTTGTGACGTCGCATGTCTTACCGTGACATTGTAGACGTACCGCCTTCCAGTCTGTGCAGTTTCACTATTGAAGAAGATGCGTTTTGCCTTCGCGTCGCCTGTTCGCTCGACGTGAAATGGCATCAGAATTTCGAGACCCCTGCAAAAATAAAATCTGTACTAAAAGAAAACGGACAAAATCAAACAAATTGTGTACTTCTCTTTGTCGTATTAAACGCAAACGGACAAAACATTGCGGATTCTGTACTTTTCTTTGTCCTTGGAAATCGTATGAAAATTTTCGAAAATTACGGCACGTGGGAATATATGTTCCTATTTGTTTATTGAAAATACCTAGTTTTAAAACACATCGTGCATGTGTTTTAAACATAAGGTTGAAGATGGCGTTTTTTGTCATGGAAGTGGGTCGAAAATCACAAGACGACAAATTTTCGTACATCCTAAGTTCGAGGATGACGCAAATTGTACTCTAAAAATTTGGGATTCCTTCGTACGGTTGGAACTTAGGCAGTACGGCGCTAAGTTTTACAAGAAAACGACAGAAAAAAAACTCTTACTTATGCACATGGGGACATACCCTTAAATAAATTAGAGTAAATTCCTTTTTGAAAAATTTCTATCACACAAATTAGAGTTCATAACTCTAATTATTTTTTTCTCTTTTTTTACTCTAATTTTTTCTTTACTCTAATTACGATTTGCGGTGTAAAGTACTAGTAATGCACGGATAAATTATATTTCACGAAACGAAATAAGCATTGTACACTATAATAAAACTGACCGGCGTAAAAATATCAATGGAACTAAATGGAAAAATTGCGCGTCGCCATGCGCGACCAAATCGGGCAACACTATGTACGATTCGCGATTAGATTTCAATTTTGCTGCTACGTTAAATGCCAAAATGTGCTCTCACTCGGGAGTTCACGTAAAAGCATAGTTCAAAAGTTGGTGAAAGTAGGCCCATACAATATGCCTATTGTATGCAAAACATACAATATGACCTTAAGACCCATATTGTATTCGGAACTATTCGACCAATTAAAACATTTGGACCAAAATTTGGACCAATTAAAACATTCGACCTAAAAAAAAATTTATAATCGTCAAAGTCGACTGATCGGACGTCGCTGACTAAAGTAGCGATCTAAGAAGATCACATGAAAAGCCCATAACACAACTTACGATAAAGGCGCCAACCAAAGGCCTACCATAAAAAACGCCTACTTTTGAACTATGCGTAAAAGTGAGAAGTGATTGTGCGCAACACTTTTGTTTACATGTGGTTGCCGCAGTTTTGTTACTGTAAACCTTGGCCGGCTGTGTGAATTGCTGATTTTGTTATGATGGTCGACGTTCGCAAAGCGCGGCAAAAAAATTAACCGATTGTAACAACATTTTAAAAGTCAAAGCTGTTGTATTAGTTGACCGTCAAATTTAAACTCAATTGTACTTTACTATTTTAACCGGTTGTATCAATATTTTGAAAGTCAAAGCTATTGAACTAATTGACCGTCAAATTTATATTCAACTGGTACTTTAATTGTACCTGTGTGAACTAGAACGTACAATCTTTGACAGAGTGATGTAAGTGACTGTGCGCAACCAAAATAGTCACTGCCATGATCAATTCCCTTTTCTTCGTAAGTGAAAAAATATTTTGACTTTTGTCCACTACAAGACTGTACTGTACACCGCGAATCGTAATTAGAGTAATGAAAAAATTAGAGTACAAAAACTGAAAAAAACAATTAGAGTAATTAACGCTAATTTATGTGATAGAGCCTTCTAACTATGAAGTTTACTCTAATTTATTCATACTAATTTGGCACGCTAATATCCTCTACTAAATAAGTATCCGTACAAAATTTGGCAAACGCATAGTTTATCGGCATTACTATGACGCTGCACTACGCTGTTTGTTATAACGCATACATAACGCATGTATTTAATCATTATTTGTACTTTTTTACTTAATAAAGTACAATTTTGCACAGTCTGACACCGTCCGTACTCCACACTATTTAAAACGAACCTATAATAGAATTAAAAACGCTAATTAAACTTTACCTTAAATAGAATAATGAAAAAAATAGAATCGTTTACTCTATTTCATGTGATAGAGTCGAAATTTCGAGCGACCGAATTAGAGTAATTTACTCTAATTACGATGCGCGGTGTACTGGTCAAGATGTCTGACAACGCCATTGTAGTCCTCACCATTTGCGAAAACGTCAGCATCCAAGAAGACAAAAATTGTTTTCCTGACATATTTGTAACTTTAACAGTTGCGTCCCAAAAAACAACCTAAACTGTTTGGACAAACGCTCGATGCTTACGTGGCACACAACGAAACAAGTTCCAGTCTGGCCGCGACGGAATACCGCCCAAAGCCGGCAAAATGGGATTTTTTTGTCGTTTAAAGACCTGAATAGTGCGCTGCACAAAGTCAAATTTATTTTATTCGGATGAAGAAGCTTGGAATTGTACGGACTTTTAGCCCCATTAGAGCACTTTTCGTGCCGTCCAGATCATTTGCGTGGTTCACACTTGGAAAAATGGGAAAACGATGTCATAAATTTTGGGATCCATACGCTAAATTTCATAAAATGACAAAAAACGCGGCGGTGACGGTTGGGGCGGTTGGTTTCGACCGTTTTGGAGCGTAGCGGCAGACAAAAGATGCATTTCAGACAAAAGATGCATCGAAATGGAGAATGGTGAAATTAAGATTTCTAAAGTGGAAGAATTTCGTGTCTTCCATTGGCGTAGACCGATTGTGGAATTGGAGAGTTGCGACACTTTTCCCACAGAAAAATGCGCATACAAAGAATCTATATTTATGAAGAAGATGAAGGCAGGAGGACGTATATATCAGCAGCTTGTAAATACACAATGTCACAATTCGTCGATACGGATCTGGCAAAAGATCTCTTTAATGGAAAAGGATGGAATACGTCTGTTTCATTGTGTGCTGGAGATCTCGTTTGTCTCATCCTCGAGTATTTTTCTAAAAAAGAGTTGACAGCAGCAGATATTTATTACAGGAGGATTAAAGCGATTGTCTTAAATTATGACAAAGAAAAAAACGAGTGTGCGCTCTCTGTGACAACGGAAATGGGAAGTCACAATTGGCTAATAACGAGTCTGGACTTATTGGTTGATTTGAAGTCTGTGAAAATTGTCGACGGAAAGATGAAGGTGAAAATTTGTAAGAAAGAACACAGAGAAGTCCCTCAAAAAGTGGAAAGTAAGACGGTAGAGAGTTTGAAGCAGGCAGAAAATGCGGCATTGCAATTTACAAAAAAAGCATCTGTCGTTCAAATTTGGAAAAGCGGGCAGTGGAATATGGCTCTCCGACTCATACAAGATGGAAACAAACTGAGAATTGAGAAAGTTCAAGGAGATTTCGTGGGTAAAGATAAAACAGGCTATGATTGGAATCTTCCTGGATTTTTCCCGACAAAAGAATGCAAGTACAAACCTACAAGTTTTATGGGGCAATTGCTGGCTGTTGGCTTAGTGTCAAAAAAGCTACGGAGGAAATGTGTTACTATGCGAGCCGGTCATTTTCTCGGCCTCATTTTTTGGAATATGTCGTTTGTTTCTTCTGGTCTTGTAGCCATACTGGACTTCGATGACGGAGTTTTAGAACTGCAATGCGACCAGGACTTCAGTTTTGATAGGGATTCTAATGTTGCATGTGGGCCATGGAAAATGCAATACGACAAGGAACTTGACAGGTGGATGCGGAAACTGGTGTATGTTGCATCTGTCTGTGATGGGCAAGCTGAACTGAAAAAACTTAATCAAAAAGTCCCAAGAGTCCTTTCCGAAAAAAAATGGCTCCTAGAAATTTGTAAGCAAAAACAGTTGAGGACTGCTTTCCGGCTGCAAGAACAAGGAAAAGAATTAATGCTCGAAAGAGTCAATATTGAAGCTACGCAGAAATCTAAAAATAAACCATGTGATTGGGCTATTACTAAACCTTTTTTAACGTCGCAAAGAGACCCTCACAAGGATTCGACGTTCGTCAGCAAGTTACTGGCGGTGAAAATTTTGGATGGAGATAATCAGAGAAAATGCGTTGTTATGAGACTAGGTCAGCTTGTTGGGCTCCTGTACTGGTCACTTCCGTCCTCCTGGACAGGCATAGCGGCAAAATAGAACTTAGACAATGGAGTCATGGAATTATTTTGTGACGTAGAAATGTCCCTAGAGGTGTATCTCAGAGTATGGACAATGAGTTATCCTGATGAGATTCACAGTTATTTGAACAGAGAGGTCAGTGTGATGTCCTTGTAGGAAAGGTGAAAGGAGAATATTAAATCTATGCAAAGTCTGAGGCATGGAAGAAAGTACGCTTGTTTAAATCTGAGTTTTGAATAGGCATAAAACAGACACTGAATATTTGACATTGGATTATACAGGTTATTTATTAGTTTAATTTCTTTGTTTTCACTTAACATTGAGGTTAAAACATTAATTATAGGTAGGTGTCAGGTTTAAAACATTCAGCTTTCATAAAATACCGGGAAGCTTTTTTTAGGACACCTTTGGACATTGACCTTGCAAAGCTGAGCAATATTTAAATTCAAAGTTGCGTGGAAAAAATCGGAAACTGGACATTTGAATTTTGGCAATATGGGATTTAGGAAAAAAAAATTGTAGCCTACCCTTGGTTGGGCTTTGACCAACTTTTGTCAACGCTCAGAACTTTCTGAAATCCGTAAATGGCTTTTAATTCATGTGTAATTATGTGTCATTTTTTAAGGCAAATTCTGTATCCACACCAACTATTACGAATCATATCCGGTGACCTTGTTGTTTATTCAGACGAGCGTCACCGAACGTCACAGTCTATCTTGACACATTTTGGGCCAAGGAGGGTTGAACTGAGGGAGGAAGAGTTAGGTGTGGGGGTAAGAATTTGAGAGGAAAGTGAAGGGGTAAAGAGTGAGAGGAAGGGAAAGGTGTAAGTGTGTGGGAGGTTGGGGAAAGGGTAAGAGCGTAGGAGGAAGGGAAAGGTGTAAGTGTGTGGGAGGTTGGGGAAAGGGTAAGAGCGTAGGAGGAAGGGAAAGGTGTAAGTGTGTGGGAGATTGGGGTGAAACTCTGAGACCTCCATAAGTCCTCAGAGTGGACAGCTTCCAAGATGCCTCTAGGATAACCCTGACCCCTTTGTGTTTCAGCAAAAATAACTGCCACCCTGGCAGACAATAACTCTAACCAACTTCACCCCTGTGAATGCAAGACTCCCCTGAGTCGATAGCAAAAAGAATCTCTGAATTTGCTCCCCGGAGCAGTTAGTTATGGAGGGTCAAAGTTGACCTTTGTACAGAAGCTCTCTGGAGAGAGGGTCCTATCTCCTCATTTTTCTAAGTCCTATCTCTCTCACAGACTCTATCTATTGATGTACGGAACCAATCAGATTACAGTTCTGTACACAAAAGTACAGTTGCCGGTGTACTTTCTGTACGGACACTGTTCGACATGTCCTAAATGTCGACAAGTGGTATGTCCGGATTCGCTCCTGTAATCCTCGGAGATGTCGCGATCCAATGTAACTCCGCCACGTGTCATCCGATGTGGCGATGACCACAAACCACCGAAATCCTCTTCCGCGATCTCGGCGTTAATTCCGGTCGTCCGATTAAATTCACATTTAATCATAGCCGTAATAAATACATGCGCGATATTCGTTTCACTAAAGAAATAAATGCGCGGTATTGGTTTCTTATCCGTACCGGAATCCATACTTTTACATTTACTAGATATATGTCTCCCGTAAACAATTACAGTTAAATGAACTATCCTACGTATAAATGTTTAAATAATTATCAAACCATATAGTACGTAACACTACTTCTAGACTTAACGGCTAAGGCTAACGGCTACTGGTTGTCTGCCGGCCAGTAGGTACCAGGATCAAATCCTCTGGCCAACACATATCTTTTAGTAGTTAAACCCCTAACTAATATATATTTTCCCGTAAACCTTTGGATAGCCTAGGTAGCCATGGCTCTAGCTCCCTCTCCAATTTCTCAGTGACTCCGACAAGTTTGAGAGTTAGAGAGAGAAGTTAGAGGTAGAGTGCCTCGGCTTCTTTCTTATTTCTATTCAGACCTAGAAAATACTTAAAAAGACCATTAATTTCTACAACTTTTGGGTAGTTTTATTTGAGTTAAGTATGTTAATATGTGTCTTAATTGTAATAAGTGTATTCCCTCTTTCTCTTTCAGACGTCTAACCTGTATTAACGTCAACGATGTGTTGTATTAGAGTAAATGTTGACACTAAAATGAACCAAAAAGTACATACTTGTTAACCAAATGATCAATCACGTAACGTCATTGGTCATCCAAAATTACACGTGTCCAAATTTTTATCCACGCAAACATTATGGGATTTGAACGATGCAAAAAAGCACGCATGTCTTACCCGCTGCCTTTCCAAAAAAGACTTGTACACTTAGTGAGCTGCCATGTTTTACCATGCCTCTTTCATGAAAAACATCCATTGTCAGCCACGTTCATACTCCCACGCTGAAAACTGACGCAAATTTTAAAACTTTCCCGCTAATCGAAATATTTGACTGTCAAACATAATACTTGATTTAAAATTTTGAATGTTCAAACTTTGGCGAAGGTTTTCCCTCATTTTTTTCATAATAGTTTCTTTTCCCTTTTATATATACTCGTCGTTAACTCCAATAATGGTACTCTTTTCTCTCCCTTTGCATCTTTGTTTCGTTGCTTCCCATTTATCTTTTACCAAATAGCCACTGTTATTTTGAGAAATTATGTGGCCCATTACCACATTTTTTGCGGCAAAAACCAGAGCTCTCGCTAAAATTTTACCACCTCCGATTGAGGAGGAGATGGAGTGGGACAAGAGAGAGGAAGAGGGAGAGGCAATTGAAAGGATGGGATCACAAAACGATGACACCCTCATTGACGGCGGTGCGGCCGATTTTGGCTCACCCCCAAACTCACCTCCGGACTCACCTTGTGTGGACCACAGTATCACCCCAGTGGTGAGACGCAAACTCCAACATGTGTCGACAAAGGCTGCAGACGTTCGTGTGATCAGCTGGATGACTGCCGATTGTAGTACAAATGGAAAGGGGTGCCTTATCTTGAGGACCTTCAATCAATTTCTAGAACACTTTACGAGGGATTATAATACAAGTAAGAAGTAAAACCTTTTATTCTTACCTTATATGAGTTTTTATGGCTACTTACATTGCGTGTCTGAGTATGTTATTCGCTTATAAAGTGGTATTTTGTTTACCTCTACCTTTATGTGTGCGTTTAGATTCCTATTTCTTTTTTCCTCCCCCCCCCCCCCCTTTAACGTCGCTTTGTTGGATCCTCATGCACCGTCGTCGAATACCGACGACGTTGCCTAGGCATAATTTGTCGACAAATGGAAAGTTACGAGTTTGGCGACGACGTTGTGTCGTCGCCCCTCGTTCTATCATATTAATATTGTTAGCAGGCGGCCACATTGGAGCGTCCGCGCATGGTTGGAGAAATCGACCTGGCGACGACAATTCGTCGTCGTCACAACGATGGAATTTTTAAACTAGAAAAGCGTGCATATTTCAATCTTTTGTCCTTAGTACATTAAATATGAACCTTCGTAGAGTCGACAACGCTTTTTTGTTACCTATTTGTTGGAATCGCAAAATCATTGAACCTCGTGACTTTTTAATTCAGTTTCGTCGTCACACTGTTAGATTATCCAAAAGAATTTGGGACGCGACAACTTTTTTGTGTCGCGGACCACTCACTCTGTAAGTATATTTTGAATGACATTGCCTCTATTGGAATTTACTAAATAGTGAACCACGTGACATCCTAAAAACGTTTTATCGTCACACTGCTGGAATTTTCACGGTGATTGGATTCGGGACGACTTTATGTCGTCACGGACAATACACTATGTAATTACATTATGAACGCATCTATTACGTGAAAACTTCAAACTCTATTTCTTCGTTAGACCTACCATTTTTAGGGTTTACTTCCGTATTCTCTCACCCTTTTGTGTAGCCGCCTCTTCTTTTTCATTTTTTTGATCACGTGTAACTAATGTATATGGAGGGCAAATCCCATCTATACAGGCGATAGCGTAGTGTCTTGCCATATCGTCGTCACTACCCTCCACTACTTCGACGTAATCAACGACGTTTGCCAAAAATAGAAAGGGAAGAGGTACGAAGGGGGGTAGATGTTGAAAAAAATATTTTATATTCTAGTTTTTTTGTTCATGGTCTTACTGCAGTCCTCATACTTGTCGTTGTCACTGAGGACTGGCACTGGCTGCACCTTGTTGACAAAGAGACAGATAGATAGGAACAGAAGACCCAGCTCCTGTAAAAGATGGATTGACTGGACCAAGATTTGATCCTGTTGACATCGTTAAATTATAGTGGGTGTGATCAATATTTAAACATTACAAAACGACATATTTTATTTTAAATTTTACGAGACAAATTCAACATAGAAAATGTATCGGTTCCCACGAAATCGGGATCGCACAGAATGTACAAAACGACATTTAATTTCGATGGACAAAATCAAATGTCCGGATCCGATCGAACGCCTCACAAAGGAGCCGGTGTACCGAAGTGGACTTTTGGCAGTTTGCGGAGCAGATGTCGGCAGGTGACACATGGCGAGGTATTATTGGACAGCGGATATTACGGGGGGAGCACCTATGGCTCATAAATTGACACACGTCAACGGCGCGACCATGCCGTACTATGGCCGTACAAGAAGTACAGCGGTACCTGTACCTTATTGTTCCTTACAATCTTTTGTTTGGCTAGGTACACTACACCGCCAATCGCTTTTAATATAATGTATACTAATTCCGTCTCGCTTTTTTTTTTCAAATTCTCAAATAGTATAACTTATTATGTTTTTTTCTTTACGCCATTTGGGGTTTTTTCCAAGTGCCGTACAAAACGAAAGTGTGTTGTCTTTTAAATATCATGGCCTACGGTCACTGACAGACCGTACAAAATTGTACCTTTTTTGGTGAAAAAATATAATTAACTAGTTTTAATAACTGCGGGCGCATGAGATTATGTGCTCTAAAAAAGGGATAAAATAGGGTTGTCAAATATCACGTTCGCACATATTCGTCCAATAACCACGTTTCGACTGTGTGAACCCACGATTTGTGTACGATTTGTCAAATTTTGTACGACTGTCTATATTAGTGTAAGCATGTTTGCGACTGACATTTTTTTTTTCAAAGATCCAAATTAGCATTAGTAAACAATTAGAATGTATGTTTTTTTTTTAATTTTCAAATTCCTAATTAGCATAAATCACTGTAATTATTCCTATACGCTAAAAAAACATGTACGCTAATAGTGTTGGTTTTGGAAACCTTTAGTCCTCTCTATATCTCGTGTGTGAGAAAGAGAGTCTAGACTTAGCTGGTTTTTGTGTACAGACTGAGTTGGCGTAGACAAGATGTGGTGTGGTATGTAACACCAAAAGGAGTTCACAGATTTTGTACACTCTATGTACACGTGTCGGTCGGTGGGGAAGTCAAGCTTGGTTGAATTGGTTGACAAAGTACATATTTACTTGAGGGGTCAGATTTATACATGGAGGTTCATCTTCGGTGATGAATGAATACGCGGACGGCGGACGGAGTTCGCCGTCATTTTTGGAAGAGAAATATTGACCAAGCCGTCATTTCAGCGGACTAACTTTGACCGCGTACTTTAGAAGCGGCAAGGGTTAAGGATTGATGTAAATACTTTGGTGGTAGATAGCGGGGTTTAGTTTGATTAATGTTTAGTGTACCGAAACACCACGGTAAATGTGGTATGGTTTAGATCAGTTGTAGGTTCACTTTGTATATGTAGGACTTAGAATATTTTGGAGTTAGGAATTCAGTCAATGGAAAACTGCGAAGCAGTTTTTCGTGTCTTTTTGAATTAAAAGATCATTGTGATCTTTTGGCAGAACCCTGTGAAATTCTGCATGTGGTTTCTTTGTTATACTGTTTATATTGTGGCAAATTTGCAGACCTAGTGTGTGTCTGATTTTCTTGGGGCTTCATTGTGAAGTAGGTCTTTTTGTGGTTTTTGTGAGAGTTTCCTCTTTTGTAATCTGAATATTATGGCAACTGCTGGTGCTTCTTCTTCCTCCTTTGGGTCACCGCTTGCCTCAAATCAACAAATAGCGATAGGCAGTGTAGTAGTAGGATCAGAGAGGGGGTTTAGGACTTAGATCAATTAAGGTTTCCGCCTCTCTCCCATAGTGCATCTGTATTTATAGGCCATCATTGGCCAACCATAACTTAATGCTCTAGTGAGCAATTTTAGTGATTATTTTTGCTACTTAATGCTCTAGTGAGCAATTTTAGTGATTATTTTTGCTGCGGACTCAAAGGAGTCCAAGCTACATAGGGTTGTAGTCGGTCAAATTTTTTGCGTTCTTGGATGGCACTTATTCATTGCCAAAGTCAAAAGTGCAAATATTACCCTAGAGGCTTCATATAAGCTGGACATTCTTTGGACCAATAGAGGTCACATAATTACAGTAGAGAGGGAAAGAGATGCCACAGAAACCGTTATTGGAGTAAGGGATAACGCAGAGGAATTAGCAAGAGAAAAGGAGGCGGCCACCTTGTTACCCATCGGTTGGGTGCCGCTGGAGGGGAGGGGATATGAAAGGGAGGTGAGTGAAAGGGAGGAAAGGGGTGAATTGGTAGATGTGAGGAGGGAGGCGGCAATGGAAGGTGAGGTGAGTAGGGAAGAAAAAAATCCAATAGAAGATGAGGGTGGAAAGGCGGTATTGGGTGTATAAGAGGGAGGGGAGGAGGCGACGGTAGAAGAGGCTGAAGGAAGTGAGGCACGGGAAAAGGTAGAGAAAAACTGAAGGAAAATAAAACAAAAATTAATATTTTTTGATGAAGGCGATGAGGAGGAAAAAAGCGAGGGTTTTAGGGAAGAGAAATTATTGAGTGAAGAGAGGGAGGAGAAGACGACATTGAGAGAGGACCGAAAGGGAAAGGAAGCGACGGTCAAGGAGGGTGGGGGGAGTGAGGTTAGGGAGAGATTAGGTAAAAAAAGCAGAATAGTAAAAAATAAAACATACGGTTTTGTGAGACCGTGGAGGAGGAAGGAGTGGGGGAGGAGGCAACGGTCAAAGAGGGTGGGGGAAGTGATGCACGGAGAAAGATAGCTAGGAAGAGGGATATAGCAAAGGGTAAGAGGAAGGTGAAGATAGGAAAGACGACCTATATGTCCCCTCAACTTCGGGTAGCGACGAGAGCATCGAGGATGGCGAAGAACCGCCGGAAGACAAGCCTCTGTTGAAAAGAAGTAATTATTATTCACTTTTTAATTTAGACTCAGGAGTGAAGAGAGAGAGAGATAGTCACCATGGCTGCCGCCATAGTCAGAAAGAAACAGGTAGACAAGCAGACAGATTGATACATTACCATAAAGTTGCTCTAATTAGTATTTGAACCCTGGTCTGCAAAAAATGGTGTAGACATACGCCTTAACCATTTAGGCGTTAGCGAAACGATACACGTATGTGGTTCGGTATTTAATTAAAGTGTTACGTGAAACATCACTTTCACTTAAACATACTGAAATTGACGAAACGTCATCTATAATCAAACGACGCTCGCGGACGCAAATCTAACCGTGTAAAATACATTATCGAACGAACATTATTGCAATCGCCAATCCCGAATGAATCTTCGGCGGCTTTTGGACATAGCGGCGCCCTCTGCCACGTGGCGCCACGTCATTGGACATCGGAAAGGAGTGGAGGAGGAACGATGGCTCCCAAGTTGACAAGTGTCAACTAGAAGGCCATGTTGTTCAAAGGCCATACAAGAAGTACAATCGGCCACTATACCTTCTTGTACTATACACTCTTTTGATTGGCCTAGGGTAGAGTAGTAGGTAGTTGTGAGTAGGAGACAAGGGACTAAGCGTGTTTGAGGCTCCTCTCTCCAAATGACCTTTTGCATTTATATGCCATCTTTGACCCATAACTTATTGCTCAGGGAAGCAAATTCAGTGATTCTTTTTGCGTTTGACTCAGGCGAGTCTTTTCCTCACAGGGATAAGGGTGGTCAGAGTTCTTGTGTGCCTGGGCAGGCCGATTCAGTGATAAATTGGAAGGGGCAAATATTATCTTAGAGGCTTAACATAGGCTGCTTATTCTGTGGGACAATGGAGACCACAGATTTTCAGGTTATGGGCCCACACTCTAGGGTGCCCATATTTAATGGATCAGGCTTTTTTTATTGGGAAATGATGATGGAGGGAGAACTTTTTGAGAAGCACCTATGGGGCATAGTGTCCGGGCAAATTCGTTGCCCACCTCCACCTGGGTTTGGAGGAACACGTATTTTTGGCACCTCCGTCACAAGTGCTATTAAAACATCAACCACCATCACGAACGATGACGAGGAAGGGGAGGAAATAATCATGGAAGGAGAAAAGTGAGGAGTTGCTTCTCGAGGGACTTCATTGTCAAAGACGATACCAGCAATATCATCACCAGCAATAGTGACAAGGAGTTAGACAAATCGGTCAAAATATGAAAATTGGAACTATAAGGACAAGGTGGCTAAGCTCTTAATTCTCAAAAGTGAGAGAAGGGTATTGCAATTCCTCTTATGCATGTTAGATCTTTCTCTCATATTTGGGTATCTCTAGTTAAAAAATATAAGAGTGGGTCATTGCAGCAGCAACAGCTAGCAGAAAATAAGATTTTAACTTATACTTACAAGGGAGGAAGTATGAATGATTATTGCAATGACTTATGAGTATTTGGAGAATTAAAGAGCGCATGTAACTCATGGTGTGAGAGAAAAAAAGTGAATACACTGATAATGAAACTACCTAAAGAGAATAAGAATATCATTAATCGGTTGCGAGATCTAGGTGATAACAATTGGAATTGGGATGATACAGTGGGGATGATTTTAGTGAAAATAGTACTATATAACTTAGGAGAGGAAGTCTGAGTGTTCAAGCATTGGCTGCAGGATCTGATTGGCAAAAGCGTGATGAGGAAAAGGGAAAGGATCGATATCGAAACTTTGGAGGAAAAGACAAAGATGTGGCAGATTTGATCAACAAGGGGAAAGGAGCTCCTCGAGGTGGATTATGTCACTTCTCCAAGAAACCGAAACATTATATGGCAGATTGTGTCCAGCTTGCGGATCTTGGACTGAAAGATGGATAAAGTTCCTCAAAAGATGGAGGAAAGAAATATAGAAAATTGATGGTTTTTTTAGTATTTTTCTAGGTCTAAAATATAATGTAGAAAAGAAGCCGAGGCAATCTGCCTTCAACTCCCATACTTGTTGCAGTCACTAAAAGTTGGAGAGGAAGCTAGAGCCATGGGTACTTAGGCTATCCAGAGGTTTACGAGAAATAGATTAGTTAATTTATGGATTGGTTATTTCTTTATTAAAAGGAAAGTTGTCAAACCTAGGATTTGATCCTGGTACCTACCGTCCGATAAAGCCGTCGGTAGCGGGTAGCCTTATCTATTACGTCTAGGACTAGAGTTACATGATATAGGGTTTGTTAATTATTTAAATGTTGCCACGTAGGATAATTCATTTAACGGTAAGTGTTTAAAGGATACATAGATTAAGTTATGTAAAAGTACAGATTTCGGTATGGATTGGAAACGAGTACCGCGCATTTGTTTCTTTAAACGAAACAAATATCGCGCAAGTATTTATGACTGCTACGATTGAAATCTGCATTCTATCGGATGGCCGAGAAGAATGTCGAGATCGCGGAAGAGAATCTCAGCGGTTTGTGGTCATCGCCACGTCGGATGACACGTGGCACAACCACATTGGATTGCGGCATCTCCACGGATTACGGGACCGAATCCGGATATGACATGTGTCGACATTTAGGCCATGTCGTACAATATTCATACAGAAAGTACACCAGCAGCTGTACTTTTGTGTACGGTAGTGTAATATGATTGGTGTCGTACATCACTAGATAGAGTTTTAGAGAGAGATATGACTTAGAAAAAATTGGTAGAGAGGACCCTCTCTCCCAGAGAGCTTCAGTACAAAAGGTCAACTTTGACCCTTCATAGAGATTCTTTTTGCTATCGACTCAAGGGAGTCTTGCCTTCACAAGGGTGAAGGCGGTCAGAGTTTTTGTTTGCCAGGGTGGCAGTTATTCTTGGCGAAACACAAAAGGGTCAGGGTTATCCTTGAGGCTTCGTGTGAGCTACCTACTCTAAGGACCAATGGAGGTCTCAGAGTTGCAGGTTATGGGCCCACCATCTAGGGTGCCCATATTCAATGGAGTTGGCTTCATATACTTGGAAAGTATGATGACACGAGCTCTATGTGAGAAACGATTTTGGGGAATAGTGAGTGGACGGGTGAGGCGTCCATCAAGTCTTGGGATACCTCCAGGGTTTACAGGAGGCAGATTCACTAAAAATGCAGATCCATCTTCAACGGAGGAGACAAAGGAAGGGGAGGTGGTGGACAAAGGAAAGGAGAAGGAGACGCTTACACCAATAGCAACCGGTTCGGTGTTCATGTCACCTATTCCGAGGAACGAAGAGAATGATATCGATACTTGCGACCACCACAATACGGCGGCTAAGCACTTCATCCTACGCCATCTTACTCAAGGGCTTGCATCTCCCCATTTGCAAGTAAAGAGGGCATCCAATCTTTGGGTGGCTGTCATACAGATGTACCGAAGTGGTACGATTTAGCAAAAACAATTGGCTGATCAAAAAATTAAGAAGTATGTATACAAAGGGGGGAAGATGTTGGATTTTTGCAATAAGCTTGCTACATTTTTCAGGGAACGAAGATTGTTGGAAAAATATTTAGCGAAAAGGAAAAGGTTAACTATTTACTGATGAAGTTACTCGATGAGTTTGAGAACATAGTCAACCGTGTGCAAGACTTGGAGGACTCAAGGTGGATTTGGAATTCAGTGATAGGAATGATTCTCGTTCGGGGGAATACGATTGAGATCCGAAGGGGAGGAAAGAGTGGGCAAGCTTTGGCAGCTGGGACTGATTAGAGTAACAATGATTCCAGGAAACAGGTTGGAAATTATCGAGGGGAGGGGCAGAAAAATCAGACCGAAGAGTTCGGACCAAGGACTCCCAAGGGTTTATGCCATTTCTGTTGTTGAAAAGAAGTAATAATTATTCACTTCTTAATTTAGACTCTAGAGTGAAGCGAGAGAGAGAGAGTCACCATGGTTGCCACCATATTCAGAAAGAAATAGGCAAACAGGCAAACTGATTGATATATTACCAAAATGATGCCCTAAACAGGATTTGAACGTTGGTTTGCATAGTACTATTTAGACATACGCCTTAACCATTTATGCGGTAATGAAACGATACACGTATGTGGTTCGGTAAATATTAAAGTGTTACGCAAAACGTCACTTTCACTTAAACATACCAAAATTGACGAAAGGTCATCTATAATCAAACGACGCTCGCGGACGCGAATCTAACCGTGTAAAATACATTATCAGACGGATGTTGTCGCCCCCGCCAAACCCAAATGAATCTTCGGCGGCTTTCGGACACAGCGGCGCGCTGTGCCGAGTGGCGTCACGTCATTGGAAGCCAAAAAGGATGAGAGGAGGAACGATGGCTCCCAAGTTGATAAGTGTCAACTAGAAGGCCATGTTGTACAAAGGCCGTACAAGAAGTCCAATCGGCCACTAGACCTTCTTGTACTATACATTCTTTTGATTCGCCTAGGGTAGAGTAGTAGGTAGTTGTGAGTAGGAGTTAAGGAACTTAGCGTGTTTGAGGCTCCTCTCTCCAGATGACCTTCTGTATTTATAGGCCATCTTTGGCTAGCCATAACATACTGCTCAGGGGAGCAAATTAAGTGATTCTCTTTGCGTTTGACTCAAGGAAGTCTTGTCCTCACAGGGTTTAGGGTGGTCATAATATTTGTGTGCCGCGGCGGAACTTATGGAGTGAGAAATTGAAAGGGGCAAATTTTATCCTAGAGGCTTTACATAGGCTGATAATTTTGTGGGTTAATGGAGACCACAGAATTTCAGGTTATGGGCCCACCTTCTAAAGTGCTTACATTTGATGGATTTGACTTTCTTTATTGGGGAATGATGATGGAGGGAGAACTTTTGGAGAAGCACCTATGGGGCATAGTGTTCGGGCAAATTCGATGTCCACCTCCACTTGGGGTCGGATACATTTCGGAGATCCTATTTTAAACGGGGAAAGTTAAAGAGTGAGGTATTCAAGGCGGCGCCGTGTGTTTATAATACTGGTGGGATTTGGGACACTCCTGTTCTGAAGGAACTCAGTTTGCGTTTCTCTTAGTGAATTAAACGAGGGGACTCGTCATACAATACCGATCGGTTTCTACCGGATATTTATGTCTTC
>JBBHKE010000281.1:0-22763 GCA_037447655.1 Zygnema cylindricum | reverse complement strand
GTTTTAAACTGCGGTAATATCTTTCGTAAAAGTCCAAAGTAAATCCTTCTAAAAGATGAGGGCATAGAAGGTTAAGGCCACAGAGTAATTCAAGGAGTAGCCAAAGGTGAAGCATAACACCGTAATGGAGCCTACAACAGTAAAGGAGCAAGAGAAAATCTTATAGACGTTTGAAAAAAAAAAAAAATTGGTAAAACACATAGTGGTGATAAATGAAGTAAAATCCATTAATCCATTCAAATATTATAAAGAAGTCAAAATAAGATTTTTACCAAATCAAGTTTCTGACTTTGACTTCAAAAATGAAGAGAAAGAAGATGGAGAAAAGGAAAAAATGCAGATATTCTAAAAGAGAACGAGGAAATGACAACATCCGAGGTAATGCCACAATACGAAGTGGAAACCGATGAGGAACTTAATGAGACACCGGAATTGGAAGATACGGGAGTAGAAAATCTTCCTAAATGAAACCTGAAAATGCTTTCTATAATGGCGTCAAATTTTGAAGGGGGAATAAGAAGTAAACGACTTCAAAAGTGACAAGTAAATAGCCAACTCACAAAGATGTCTCACCCAGGTGAACCTCAGATGTACTTAGAGGCCATAAACACCCCAGAAAGTAGCGGTGGATCATTGCTATAAATAAAGAAATGGCCTCTATCATGGAAGCGAATACATAGGAGTTGGTAGATTATCCACCGGACCAAAAACCAATTGGATGTAAGTAAGTTTTTAAGCTTAAACTAAACCTAGATAATACCATTGAAAGATATAAGGCTAGGTTGGTTGCTAAAGGTTATACTCAAAAAAGAAGGAATAGACTATGAAGAAACCTTTGCACCCGTAGTCAGATTCCCTTCTGTCAGAATCTTTTTAAGTTTAGGCGCAGCAGAGGATATGGAAATACATCAGATGGATATTAAGACCGCCTCATTACACGAGGAGTTGGAAGACGAAATCTACAGGAGGAAACCAGAAGGATTTGTGAGAAGTGGAGAAGAAAGCAAGGTGTGCAAACTGATAAAATCACTTTATGGCCTTAAGCAAGCCCCGCGGCAATGGAACATAAAACGAGACAAATTTTTGACAAGTTTGGGATATATTAGAATAAGTTCAGATCACTCCATATATATATTTGAGGATGAAAATGGAGTGATGTTTATTGCTATTTATATGGATGATTTGTTAGTCTTAAGCAAGACTTTAAAAAAAATTAACAAACTCAAACACGATCTGAGAAGTCGATTTGACATGAAAGATCTCAGTGAAGCAAAATACATTTTGGGGATTCAAATAGAGAGGGATAGAGGAAATAGAAGTATAAGACTCACTCAAAAATAAGCTATCGGTAATATGCTAAAAATGTTTCAGATGGAGAATGCAAATGGGTGTACCACTCTCATGGATCTAAAGAAAGTATCAGAGGGGAGTGAAGAGGGAGGGATATTAATTTTGAATGATGAGATGGATGAGGAAGAAAAGAGGTTTATGGAAGGAATTCCTTATCGACAAATTGTAGGCAGTTTAATTTACTTTATGAATTCTACACGTCCGAACATAGCTTCGGTTGTAGGTGTTCTCAGTAGAAGTATAAATGAACCTAGGAAAAGAGACTCAGAAGCACCCAAAAGAGTGAAGAGATATTTGGTAGGAACAAGGGAATTATGGTTGCATTTGGGAGAGGAGCACACTGACATCACCACTTGGAGTGATGCCAGTTATCGGATGTGCCTTTGAGACGATGTACAACTGGATATGTGTTACAAATTGGATTTGGTGCATGCTGTTGGAGTAACAAACTACAGAAAATAGTTTCTCTGTCCACTATGCAGGCTGAATACATGGCTTCATGTGGTGCCACCTAAGAATTAATGTGGGTAAAATCTCTACTCGAAGAACTTAGGTTCATGAAATGTGGGACTCATGATAATCTTTTGTGATAATCAAGCTGCTATCTCTATCGTAGCTAATCCAAAACACCATTTCAAAGCTAAACATATGGATATAAGACAAAGTTTTGTCACAGAGAAGGTTGAGGATGGAAATATTAAACTGGTTGATAAAAGTGATAAAAAGATGATTGCAGTCATCATGAAAAAACTGGTACCTTCTCCTAGGTTAAAATTTTGCAGAAAAAAATTGAGGACTTAAATTAAAAGTTAACTAAAAATTAAGAGAAGTGTTAAAAAGAAGTAATTGATATTCACTTTTTAATTTATAATCTAGAGTGAAGAGAGAGAGAGAGTCACTATGGCTGCCCTAAAATGAGGGTTTAGAGAGAAACATGCAGAGAGGCAGACAGATTGATAGATTGCCAAAATGTTGCCCTAAACAAGATTTGAACCTAGGTCTGCGAAGTAATATATAGATGTACGCCTTAATCATTATGGCGTTAACGAAACGATACACGTATTAGGTTTGCTATTTATTTAAAGTGTTACGCAAAAGTCACTTTCATTAAAACATTCAAAAATTGACGAAACGACATATATAGTCCAACGGCGCTCGCGGACACGAATCTAACCGTATAAAATACATGATCGGACGAACGTCGTCGCCCTCGCCAAACCCAAATGAAGTTTTGGCGGCTTTCAAACGTAGCGGCGCGTTGTGCCACGTGGCGCCACATCATTGGACGCCGAAAAAAATGGGAGGAGGAATGTTGGCTCCCATGTTGACAAGTGTCAACTAGAAGGCCATGTTGTACAATGGTCGTACAAGAAGTACCATCGGCCACTGTACCTTCTTGTACTATACACCCTTTTGATTGGCCGAAGGTAGAGTAGTAGGTAGTTGTGAGTAGGATTTAAGGGACTTAGCGTGTTTGAGGCGCCTCTCTCCGGGTGACCTTTTGTTTTTAAAGGCCATCTTTGGCCAACAATAACTTAGTGCTCAGGGGAGCAGATTCAGTGATTCTTTTTGCATTTGACTCAAGAGAAACTTGTCCTCACACGGGTGAGGGTGATTAGAGTTTTTATGTGCCTGGGTGGAACCTATTCAGTGAGAAAGTGGAAGGGGAAAGTATTATCCTTGAGGCTTTGCATAGGCTGATCATACTGTGGGATACTAGAGACCACATAATTTCATGATTGAGTATGGGCGAACCAACAAAGTTGCGATGAATTATCGTACCAAATTGTACGAAGTTGTTTCGTGGCTTCATTCTCGCGAACGAAATTTTCAATTTTGGTTTGTATCACTTTTGTTTCACTGCGCATCTGTATGATTGTATGTGCATGTGTTTTCATTTCGTGCGTACACAGCACACGCAAGAAAATTCTCTTTTATAGTTTTGCGTTTGGATGGAGAAGGCGTGTACGCTTTCCTTCGTGGAATCTTCCTTTCAATGTTTTTTCTGCTAGGAATGAGACAAAAGTTTGCCGCAATGCGAGCTTTGGTTGTCTGCCTTGTAAGCTAGTTAGAGGAGATATATAGTCTGCAGATTACTGCAGCAGAGATTAATATTTTTGGAGTAGGGATTATTAATGAGAGAGAGGAAAGTAGAGAGATGAGATGATGTAAAAAAGGCTTTTGGCCAAAAACACTCATAAAACTTTTTGGCTGAATTTTCTTTTTATCCACGAGCCTCCGCTATGTATGAAATCTGAGTGTTTTCTTTGAGTCAATTTTAGTGATTATTTATTCTAAGATCCTACAAGTGGTATGAGAGCTATAGAGAGAGCGCATGGGGAGGAAAAATAATAGAAATACTCCTCCCCCCATGACGACTTTAGACAGAGAGAGTTTAGTTTTTCCGGTATTCAATTTGACAGAGAGCCACATAAGGAAGCACCAAAAGGGCTTTTCTTTCGGACCGCAATATTCGCCTTAAAATAATTATTTCCGCCACCAAACTCTTCCCCGCACTATATTGAGAGATAGAGAGTGATAGAGAAAGAGAGAGGGAAAGAGGGAGGGAGAGAGAGAGTGAAGGGAGAGAGAGAGGGAGAGAAAGAGGGAGAGAGAGAGGGAGAGAGAGAGGGAGAAAGAGAGGGATAGAATGAATATTCGAAGGACGACGAAGATGGTTCAAAGTCCTATAGTTTTTTCCCGCGAAAACAACGAAATAGCCGTTCGGATGTTGTTTTTGCTACGTCAGCTTTTCGGGTTAACGTTGGCCCGTTTAAAAGAAAGTCGCAACTTTAACCCGACTTCAATATCCTCAAATATTTTGACGAAGTTCGTTTGTACGGTAAGTAGGGAACTTCCGAAAACAAAAAAGTAGGTGCTCGGAAAGCCGTACATTATTCGAACGCCCGTTTGTTGCGGAAGTGATTTTTTTTCCGGTGGGAACAGGCTATGAGGGGTTGTCTCCATGTAGGCTATGAGGGGGTGTCCCCATGTTTTAAAGTATTTACTTTTTTTTTGTCTTTTTGCCCTAAAATTCAGGGAACTTTGACAAAAACCAGCCGTAAGAGAAAATCGTTTTTACCTAAGTACAGTGAACGTCAATTCATGCTTTGAATGTACGGCGTGTTTGTCGTCATGCGAAAGCATTTTGGCGTTTTCCCCTTTTCGACCCTCTGGCAAGAGAATCCAGCCCATAAAAAAACTTCATCCAAAATCACCTCGAGGAGGTGTTTTAGTTAAAGTACAACCCACACAGTGAATGAAAAACGACCAACACACGCGTCACGCGAGCGGGGAAATTTTAGGGCGAAGGAGAGTCCTATTTTTCTCCGTGCTTATCACGCGCATGTACAGAAAAAAAATTGCAGGGGTCTCGGACCTCCACTTTCATTCGTGGGTACTTTTCAAAATTTTGCGTCGTCGTCGCCTCTCCCCTCTCCCTCTCACACTATTGCTGTTGTCTCACACTTTTTAGAATGAGACACGACAATATTGATATAAAATGAAAGATCTTTGATTTTTATTTTTATTTATAATTTTTACATTTTTTTTTAATGGCAAATCGAGTGAAAAAAGTTGAAAAAACGAAATCGGGAAACCATGGCGGAAAGTGTTGGATTTATTGACGAGATCGCCAATAATCTTTAGTATCGGCGAACCAACAAATTTGAGTTAAGTCATCGTACGAAATTGTACGATGTCGTTTCGTGTCGGCATTTGGAGCGTCCGCGAATGAAATGTACAATTTCGGTTCGCGTCATTTTTGTTTCAGTGCGCAGGTGTATTTTCATGTGTGCAAGTGTTTTGATTTCGTGCGCACACAGAGCACGCACGAAACTTCTCTTTTGGAGTTTCGCGTTTTGGAGGAGAATGAGTGTACGTCTTCTTTCGCGAAAACTTCCTTACAACGTTTTTTGCTAGGAAAGAGACAGAAGTTTGCCGCAATGTTAGCTTTGGTTGTTAGCCTTGTAAGCTAGCTAGAGGAGAGATATAGTCTGCAAATTGCTGCTGCAGAAATTCATCTTTTTGGAGTAGAGTTTATTAAAGAGAGAAAGAAGAGGAGAGAGAAGAGATGATGTAAAAAGGCTTTTGGCCAAAAACACTTATAAATATTTTTGGTTGAATTTTCTTTTTATCAATGAGTTTCCGATGTGTATGAAATTCGAGTATTTTTTGTGAGTCAATTTTTGTGTGATTATTTATTATAAGATCCTACAAGTGGTATCAAAGCTTGTGTTTCGGAGATATAGAGAGCATATGGGAGGAAGAAGAATAGAAATACTCCTTCCCCCATGACGACTTGTGACAGACACAGAGAGTTCAGTTGTTCCTGTACACAATTTGAGGAGAACCGGAAAACGGAGGAGAAATTCGAAAAAATGTTTGATTCATTAATGAGATATGTAGATTCACGATTTCAAACTCAATCTAGTGAGAAAAGAGAATATACTTCCTTTCAGGCTGCCGCTCCATTCAGTGGAGGTGCGAATGAAGAAGAGAGAAGAGAGAGAATTAGGAATAGAAAAGGAAAAATAGTGGAGGATTCAGATTTTTGAAGAAGCATTGGAAAACTAAGAAGATTACAATATGTCGAGGAAATCCGTGGCCTTTAATGGGCACCAATTATGCGGTATGGAAGAAGTTTATTTCAAGTCAACTTATTCTCAAGAGGCTTTGGAGGATTCTCAATTGAGAGGAGAAGATGTCAACGGAGAGCAAGGCTCGTGCTCAATGTAAGTTGAAGGGTATCACGCCAACGACCGGTTTGATGAAAATTTGTACTTCTTGCGTTTTTGATCATTTCCTCGCTCATGACACGGCCCATGAGTGTTGGCAAGCACTTGAGGGGCAATATGAGAAGGGCGATGAAAACAATGATCAATATGTTTATACCAATTTTATGAACTTTAAAATCAAACCAAATGAATCAATGGACGTTGCCATGATGCGTTTCAATATTATACTCGAGCAATTGCTCAACAATGGATGAGTTATCTTGGATGCGGATAAATTGAGAGTCTTTCTTAATGCCCTACCGGATAAGCTTTCACATCTTAAAGATATCTTACGAGCAAAGGCGGATAACACCTTTGGATTCTCTGTCAATTTTATCAAAATGATGGAGTGAGCTTCAACGACTTCATCAAGTGGAGGAGTTCTTAACTCTACCATTTCTGAAACCCCGGATTTAAATTTTGCTGGTGGTAGAGGGGTTGGTTAATGAGGTGGTCTGAAAGGTGGTGGTGGCGGCCGAGGTGATAAGAAGGAGCAAGGCCGCCCGCCAAAGGTCCCTACGAATCTTACTAATATGTAATCGGCTTGGGCATTTGTAATCCTTTTGCGCGGATAAAAGTAAACAATGTCATTTTTGTGGAAAGTGGGGGCACACGAGCCCTCAATGCTACGCAAGGAATGGAGATTCCGGAGGTGGAAGAGGAGGTAGAGGAGGAGATAGAGGCGACCAAGGTGGCGGTCGAGGAGGCCGCAGAGGTGGTCGTGGTTATGGAAATGCAAATTGTTTTAATTATGGTAATGATTCCGGTGATGATTTCCCGGTTCTCAACCTTACTCTCGATTCGGTAAAGAGTGGAGGAAATTTGGAGAAATAGTGAATTATCGATACGGGTGCGTCTCATCACGTTTGTACAGATGCCACCCTATTTGATGATATGCGGGAACTTACGGTTCCAAAATTAATTACGGTTGCAAGCGGCCATATCATTTCGGTTAGCATGGTCGGCACGGTTCGGCTTGATCTCTTATCATGGGATGTTGATGGAAGTGAGAAATCAACGGAGTATCGACTTCGAAACACTCTCTAAATTCCATATGGTTCCGTGAATTTATTAAGCGTCTCACAAATTCAAAAGAGTGGCGGAAGTTTACTAGCGAGAGGAGATCAATCTATTGAAATTTGGAATGAGAGGAATGTTATTGGTGAAGGAGAAGTGACGGATGTGAATCATAGTCGACTCTTATGGAGGTGCCCGAAATCTAAAACTCCCACCAAGGGAATTTCACATCAAATTTCGGAGTTAATAGGTGATCTTACATTATGGCATCACCGGATGTGTCATACATCTGAGGTAAGTTTAAAGAAAATGATTCGTCATTCTTCGGTGAGGGGCTGAGATTTGCATCCGGTGAGACAGTTAACGGATGTGGGGGAGGTAGTAAAGGACATCAAATTTGGAAATCTCATCTGAGTAAAGACATTAAGCATCGTGCTCAAAGTCCTTTAGAGGTTGTCCACATTGATATTTGTGGGAGCATTAAAATCAAACAATTGGAGGTAACAAATGTATTATGGTAATTATTGATGATTTCTCTCGGAAATCATTGGTTTACTTGTTAAAGAAAAAAATGGATGTATTTGAAAAATTTAAAGAGTGGCATGTAATGGCCGAAAGGCAAATTGATAAGAAATTAAAATCTATAAGGTCTGATAATGGAGGAGAGTTTGTTACTTTTCAAGGGTATTGTAAGGAGTGGGGAATAAGGCATCAATTCACGGCACCTTATTCTTCGGAGTCAAATGGAGTGGCGGAGAGAAAGAATCGTTATTTATAAGAAATGGTCCGAGCGATGGTTCATAGCTCCGGAGGGGAATTATTTTTGTGGGGAGATGCGAATCTCACGGCGAATTATATTTGTAACCGCAGACTCACTTCGGTTTCCGGAAGCAAAATACCGGAGGAGTTGTGGAGTGGAAGAAAATTGACGATCCATCTTTTAAACAATTGGGGATGTCATGCGACGGTCTATGTGGAATCAATGAAGAGGAAAGGGAAATTTGCGCCAACGAGTTGGCCTGGAATTTTTGTTGGCTATAGTGCGAAAGGGAATTTATACTGAGTATATGATCCGGCTCATCACACCGTGGAGGAATCTTGGAATGTAAATTTTCATAAGGATCTCATATCTTCCATGAACTCCGTTGGGAAATTTAAAGAAAATTTGGATTTTTATAAGGAGGACGAATTTAACAATTTTCCAAACATCGGGGATTCGGAATCTGATGAGGAACCGATTCTTAATTCTCGGAAAAAGAAATTGGAAAAATCGGATGATGTTGAATTTGAAAATAAGAGTCATGGAACTTCAGATTCCCGAGTGCCTTCAGACATTCGGAAATCACAAAGCTCTAAAACGAGTTCTAAATCAAGTGGGAAGGAAATTGAATTCGAAGAGGAGAAAGAAGATGAGCCCATTTTAAGGAGGAGCTCTCGGATTACGAGAGGGAAGAAACCGGAAAAACTTTCCTATGATCGAAAAGGAGAAAATACATCAAATTCTCATTATTTCCTTCACGATGCTAAAGAGACCGGGTTTCTTGTATAGCAATCAATTACGGAGAATATGAGCGGCGACCCTCAATCTTATGGCGAGGCAAGGAAGTCGGCCGATTGGGAAAGCAAGTGGAAACCGGCGTGGGAAAAAGAGTTTAAATCGGTGGTTGATAATCGAGCTTTTGAGGAGGTGAAATTATATTGTATACTTTATATTGTATCTAGACGACAAACAACTGTATAAATAAAGTTTCAGGGTAACGCAACTTGTACGGTGGTAATTTATATTTTTTGGTACGGCTGCGGATTTTCTCGTTTTTTCTAAGTTATGGAGGAAAACGACAGAAAACAATTGTAACTTTAGCACATGCGAAAATACCCTTATTCTCCCACTTGTTTGCGCCTTTGTTCCCGTTATGGGTGGCGTTTTCAAGCGCGCTGTGCCGTCTAACAGTCGTCAGTACGGCGCCGATTATTTGACGGATTGGTTGGACACCCCAGGTGACGCAAAGGATTATCCTCGAAGTAGAATTTTATGATTTTGAGAAGTGTTCATATGCGATTCGGGCTGTCAATTAACAAGTCTCAATTATCAATTGCGCAGTAAGCTGTGGCGTGGCAGCGACCGAATTGAGCTAGAAAGGACACGTGTACCTGAAAATCGCAGAGAACAGCCCATATTTGTTTTATGGGAGAATGATGCATCGGCGCATTTTTACTTTTTTAGGGTACTCCATCGGAACATATTCGAATATGCTACAGTACTCTGTCGTATATGCGAGCTGTTAGGATAGCGTCACAAAATACGCAAAGTTTCAGGCTGGACGCTTTAACTTTTAGGGTCCCGACAGCGTTACACTTTGAAGGTGTTCCTATGACAGTTCAGTTTCGCTTTTGAATGGACTACGAAAACTATAAGATATTCCGTACGGATTCCCTATGATTGCGCTTGTCGAAATTTCAATAGTTTTCACGCGTGCGAATGTCACACGTGTGAAAACAGCCCATAAAGCCGAAATTGACTGTTGGAAAACGGTTCCATTATTTTTGCCATTTTTCTGGTCGAAAACAACCTTCCCCGAGAGAGGCCGTACAATGTTTCCCGTATCCGTGACAGCGCAGATTGTTTAACTTTTTCAAAAAGGGTGAAGTTCCATTAGGACATTCTGTAATTGTACGGCTAACAGCACAGCATGCTACAATTTGAACGAAATTCCATTGCGGAGAGTCTATAATCCACGTGTTAGAAAAAAGGTGGTGCCACGTAACTAAATATTTCATATTGCAAATCGTCAATGATTTTCACACCGACCAAAAATATTATTTTGCGTACCATGTACGTGCGTACTAGTCATCGTTCAACACAACTTTTGTACTCTTTGCAGACGCCTTAGATACATCCTCTTTTCTCATTATCCAACGTGTCGCGGCTCAAAATTTTCTGTAATTGGTGATGTACCTCGCGAGGTACATCACCAATTACAGAAACTTTCGAAGCGAATGCTTTGCGAAAAAACATCCAACGGCCATTGGTAACTCCCAGACGTTTGGAGAATATTGGCAAGATTCTCTGTAATGTTGTTTTCCTAATAAAAACAAAATAAGAGGTACGTCGTATTATGGAGAGGTCCGAATTTCAGTAAACAACCTCACTTTTCGTGTAATGGAACTTCACCCTAAGACTGGAAGCCACATTCCTGTAAACCGTGAATCGCTATTAGTGTTAATAATTTTTCGCCACTTAAAACATCTCTTCTCCGTACACACTTTTTCGATTTTCATATGGAGGCCGCCAATTGGAAGATGAGAATCTTGCCTTCCAATCGCAACCGTCAGATCCATAACCCGACGAGTGTGTACGGAGAAAAGATGTTAAAAGTGGCAAAAAGAACATAAACACTAATAGCAATATAAGGTGTTGCGGCCGATCTCAGACTTTACAGATTCATTCTGGCGCCAAAACTGTAGGCGAAACTGTGGACATGGAAACTCTACAAGTTTAAATGCGTTTTTGATGGCTGCGTGGCGTCATTTTATAACTTAGGGTGAACTTCCATTAGAGGAAAAGTGAGGTTGTTTACTAGATGTTCGTACAGATTTGTACCAATTTTTTTTTTGTCAGACGAAACATGACGAAACATGTCTACTGAATGGCTCCAATATTATAGGCGTAAGTATCGACTGTTGAATTTTTCACTTTTTTAGATTCGCGAAGCAATCACACACATCGTCCAGTTTGAAGAGACTGTCCACGGCGAGGAGAGTTTCTTCACACTGGTCGTGTACCATTGGTACACGTGAAAAGTAAAAAAAAAATCCACCACGAACAGGCGATGAGGATTGAACACGTCCTACACGCCATGTGCCTTCCGCCACAGTGTATGAAGGTCGACCGAAATATCTTCGCAAGCTCTTTCTGACATCCGCTGACCTTAAAAAAGTTTGCGGCGCTTTTTTGACATTCCGTTACGAAATTTTGACTATCAATTTCAAAATAAAAATCTGGTCGCAAAAATTTCGTACGAAGCATTAACTACCTCCACCCGTACAAATATTATGTACATATTTTCAGCTTGGAGAATATTTCTAGATTTTAGAAATCTGAAAATTAAACTACGTGGCGCCAATCATAATTGAGAAACGATGTCTACCGGCACGACATAATGGAAGGCTGTGCCAGTAAACACTATAAATAGACGTATCCGCCTAATAGAGAACAGGCCTTAAGTGGCGAAAAAAATATTAACAATAACAGTAATAGCGAAACACGGTGTAGTTTACTGACGGAAACTCGCACGTAAAACAGCTGCAAGTAAAAGTTTTCGTACATTTTAATCAATTGCACCTTCCCTATGGGAACACGCCTTAAACGAAGCGCTTCCAAATTTATTTTTCCAACCGGCGGCGATAAGGTGTTCCTGGCGCATTAGACTTTGACACGTGTCCTTCGCGCTCCCTTTCCTTATCCCAGTTCTCTCTCGCTTTCAACATTTCATTTATTCCTTCAATATTTCTAACCGTGTATCGCTATTAGTGTTAATAATCTTTACGCCATTTAAAACATATTTTCTCGGTACACACTTGTCGGATTGTAGATCTGACAGTTGCGATTGAAAGTTAAGATTCCCAGCTTCCGATTGGGGGTCTCAAATTGAAAATTGAACAAGTATGTACAGATAAAAGATGTTTTAAGTGGCAAAAAAAAGATTAACATTAACAGCGATTCACGGTATACTGTAGATAAATGTCCTTCACATTCCTTGAAATTTCCCAACTATACAACAATTTTATAAATTTTCCCAGTCATTTCTCAAAAACTACAAAAAATCCTAATAAACAAGAGAAATTTCCCATTTTTTGTTGAGAAATGAAATTTCAAAATCTCCTAGAATCTCGCAAAAATTACACAAATTTATCTACGTTTTACAAATATCCCCAAATTTCCACAAAATTTCACAGAGTTCCTTTCCAAAATTCTCAAAATTTCAAAAAATGTCAAAATTTTTTTCCTTAAATTTTTTATGTTTTTGATAGATTACCACAAATTTTGCACATTTTTCCTTGTTTTACTAGATTCTTTGAAAAAATTTCGGAACTCTTTCTAAAATTTTCCTAAAATTTTCGCAAACTTCCGTACATTCGAAAATACTTTTCCTTACACGTATTTTACAACTGCTGACGGTCTACGGAATTAAACGTGATGTGTCGTTAACAAAGGTTTGTCTCAATCGAAGATAAAGCAGTAATTTTGCATGCTGACCGGAATTCCCGGATGTATCCAGGATTGTAATAGTTTATCCCTGAGGCTCTGACAAATTCAAACGAAACGTACGAAACGTACCAACGGTAGGCGGCAACGCAAAATCAAGGAACGGACGGTACAGATTGGATCTGCGAGATTCCCGTGAAGTGACTAATGGAGTTTGACAAGTAGAACCGGTCTCAGACAAGGTATGCCTCGTACTGGCAGATTCCACTAGACCGTACTGTACTACCGTACAAAACACCGTGTATGCTATTAGTGTTAAAGTCTTTTCGCCACTCAAGACATTCTTTTTACGGTCAAACTTGTCGATTCCTCTTATAGAAAATCGGACAAGTGTGCACGGAGAACAGATGTTTTAAGTGGCGAAAAAAATTCAGCACTAATAACGGTACTCAGTGCACTGAACTGCAGAACAGGAGGAGGTGTGTAAAATTTTAAATTTGTCGACACACCCGATGTCAACGTGGCCCGTTAATCGGACGGCTATTTATCAATCTGACAAGATACCAGGGCTCTGCACTGCACTTGCTGTCCCAGTGGATTGAGTGGAATGAAAAGAAAGCTCATGAAAAGTCCTGCAATCATATACCGTACGGTTGCCGCGTGGAATTTGTTACAGCAAAAACAGCACCAGGCTATCCTGACAGCGGAAGAAAAAAAAGTATCAGCCGTCAACTTTACCGCCGGGCTGTTAACAATTTTACTCCTTCGTGTACTTTTGCTGACAGGGTGACGTAAGCGTCCGCGGGCGATGAAATGAAAAAAGGTGCCGTCTGCCAAACGTAACAATCCTGGGATTGTTAAATTAACAGCTAATTTTTGTCGACTCACCAATCACCAAGCCAGGGATTCAGCAGTTCCATTCTCCCTTTTCTCCCAAAGCTGTGTTTGGTTTAGAACCTCACAGGGTCCCTTGCAATAGTGTATGCTAATGGCGGTTTAGTGAACTGCTTGTGACCGGAAACATGGAACTCGCTTCCGTTTTCTGTCTCTCTGGTGTTTCTTTTGACCTTTATTTTATTTAAAATTTTTTTTCTTTTCAAATTTGTATTTTTTTTGCAAGTTTCGACTGCATCCTGTAGCATTTCCTGTCATTTCTTGTCTTACAGACTTGCTGCTTTTCAGCCAGCTTTTGATCAGGTGCATTGTTAAATATACACTTTATTTAGGTAAAGTCATTTGGAACGATAGATATGGTCCTATTAGAGCTGCCATTGCATGTACAAGATGCTATTTTGGGAGAAGATCCTGAGCTTGCCGGAACTTCATGGCTGGTTTCTTGCAAGTTGAAGGAATCAATAGTTACGTCAATAAGCACAGGCTCACAGTTTAGAGACAACAAGCTTGTGTGTGTTTTTCTGGCAGCTTATCACACTCTTTTGTATCGATATAATCCATCAAATAAGTTTGTGACAATAGGTATACCAGTTGGAAAACCTAGGAGTTCTAGTGTAAATGGCGTTGCGAATGTCCAAGGAGCTGGTAAAGATGGATCCATGGATGTTCCTAGCATTCGAGTTAGTTTTGCAAGTGAGAGGGATGTTGAAAATGAGGACAACGCCGACTCTGGGAACAGTCCATCTCAAAATGGTGCCACTGAAGGGAACTTTATCGGGAATGTTTGTTTTATGGAAGTTTTAGCTCAAGTTGAAGATGCATTCCCAGGCACTGTGGATGCCGAAGCCCGTTTATGTGAAGCGGGATTTGAATTTTGCCGGTCTCCAGTAAGCACCTCGAGACGAGAGGAAGATACTTTCAAGTTCGAAATTTTCTTGCGTCTTTGTCCTGGCAGGGACGGCTCCATATGTGCTCAGTTTGAGTATAACGCAGAGCTCTATGACAAATTCTCCATGACTCGATTTGCACACAATTATGTGCAAATTGTGGAATCTTTAGTGACCAGATCGGAGGCTGTTGATATGCCTATTTATTTGCTGCAAATGCTGACAGGGAAGGAGGAAAAAGAAGTACTTGACCAGTTCAGTAAGCGTAGTATGAGATCAGCTTTAGAGGGTCCCATTCGTGAAAACAGCCTGGTTGACATTTTGGAACGACAAGCTCGGAGAAACCCGGACGGTATTGCTGTGATTGACAATCAACGTTCTTTAACTTATTTGGAGTTGTATAATCGTGCGAAAGAGGTTGCTTCTGTGTTGCTTACTACACCAGGCCTTAGAAATCAGAATAATACTGCTGGTCAGTTGGAGCTGGTAGGTTTAGGGTTAGGAAGAGGTCATGAATGGGTGGTGGCTATGGCCGGAGTGCTCATGGCTGGCATGGCCTACTGTCCACTCGATCCCCAGTATCCGAAAGCGCGAATTGAGAAACTTGTGACCCAGGCAGAGATCAGTGCCGTACTTTCGAATGTGGATTGCATCGACCTTTTCAGTTGGCTGGAGAGTGAAAACAAGGCTCGAGTTTTACTGTTGGAGGATTTGAAGGGCTCTTCAGTGGACCTGAAGATACTTGAAGAAGCGAAACCAACTGGTTCGAATGCCTGTTATGTCCTCTTCACGAGTGGTTCGACCGGGGAGCCAAAGTGCGTGATTCAGCCATTTCTTCAGCAGCAAAGAGCATTAATTGTTTCACTGAATATGGTGGGCTGATACTGATTTAGGCATCTTCTGCTCATTCATTCTGTATGATGGCTTGAGCTATAGAAAGCATTATTATAGGGTATATATACAAACACAATTACTGGCGATTCTGGGCAATAATCACCATAATTGTACAGAAAAAATGTGCTTTTTTCTTACAAAATTGTACATTGTTTTATACAAATACTATGATTACTGCGCCAGTAATGCGTGTCACAGGGCTCCTGTAATTTTTCTATTAGATTATAGGGGAAGTGCAGTGGTTTAACTCTCACTCTTCATAAGTTTGGCGGTTTTTAGGTTTGAGTTATCAATTGATTAGTCATTGTACAGCCCAGGAACTGCCGCATCAACTGAGATATGGTTTATTTTGTTGGTTTGCCATACAAAGTGTCACTGTTGATTATTTCTGAGCTTTTAAATTCTCAATTTTAGCGTGTACCTGCTTTTTGTCCTGATCTTTTTGGTTTTTGTCCCGCTTCTTTATGCCAATGTTTGGAAACGGAATTCCTCTAATCAGGACAGATTTAATCTAATAATTTTCTTATCGCCTCAGGGAAGGCTGTAGCTGCGAAGCAGCTTGCTGTAACGTCTACTAAGAGCAGGTTTTTTATCCAGTATTTGAGGATTTTTTAGTGTCAGTTTTTGTCTTTTAGTGAGGTTGAATTTCTCCATCACTTTTTCTCATATCTCGTTTTTTGTTTTGCAGAGGGGTGGTTGTAGAGCATCAAGGAGTGTGCAACATGGTTCGTTCATTTCGCAATATTCTTCCGAGGGAATCTCCCGACATTCGAGGGCAACTCTCGGCTATAACGTTTGATTTGCATGCCATGGATGTCTACTGCACCTTCGATTCTGGGGGGACAGTAGTTATATGTGACAAGGATGAGTTGTTGACAGATTTGCAAGGGTTTATTCGTCAGCATCTTGTGAAAGGGATAGTTATTACTCCAACAGTGGCTGCTTTACTTGATCCCAATGCAGTTCCTTCTTTGAAGTGGCTAGCATTCGGCGGAGAGGCGGTTCCACGTGGCCTTATAAAGAAATGGATTGATGCAGGTATGTGTATGTTTGTTTTAACTTGATCCGAGTTCAGAAGAGTCCTTTACAGAAGAGTTCATAAGTGGAAATGCGGTTCTCTTGTGGAACTTGATGTGGTTCACTCTTACGAGTATTATCCTATGTTTTCGAGTATAATTTGCGTATAGAACAACCAACGTGTAGCATTTCCAATTGTTTTCGCACATTTGAACTATGGTCCATAAGTGTGCACTGGTGTGTTTATTTCAACAAGAAATGACAGGCTAACTTGAATAATTTATAGAAATGTGTAGGTGAGGAATCAGTTTTTCCTGAGAAAACACATCTGGAGATTGGAGGTGCAATGCACAGACCTGTTGGGGTGTTGCAATGGGTCAATGAAAGCTTTGTGCACAGTTTTAATGTGTGAAAAGATATGGAAACTTTACATGTAGTTGCCCCTTACTATATGCGTGTTATATCTGGAAAACCTGTGCGGGTAACCAGACATAGAGTGTCCACGCATTTTGGCACTTTTAACCTAATGGTCTTGTGCTCCCTTTGCTCCAGAGGGTTTGGGTTTCACAATGAGCTGTGTTATTTGGCCGCTTGTTTTTGTTGTCCTTTCTATCCTCCGCGACACAAATTCAATATTCATTTAGTGGATGACCATTTTTTTTTGCAGGCCGTACTGTTATTGATCACTATGGCCCAACTGAGTGCTCAGTTGCGGCAGCTTGCCAATTGTGGCGACCAGGAGACGAGGTCGCAAACCATATTGGGCAACCTTTATATGGTGTACATGTAAGGATATCTCTTTCTCTTTCGCTTTCTATTTCTCTTTTTCATGCCCCATGGTGTTCATCTGGATCCAATGGCGGTTGTGGACTTTGTTGGCAGCTGTTTTAAATTTGCGGCGTCTTTATTCTGATCAGACGCCTGCGTCAATCTTTGAGTGTGAGATTTAAATTAGAAATACATGACATTGCAAGAATTTTTTAAATAACCTTCAGGTTTCACCATTTTTTGGCGCTCCTAACTGCCAGTTCTATGAGTGTTATGTTATGTCGCAGTAAAGATTAGCAAGTCTTTTTATGAAATTGCTTGAGCTCTTATGTTGTCACCGGTGTTTTGCTTCGCGAGGTTCTCCAGATTTATGTTTTAGGACCCAATTTGGAGCTTTTGCCAATTGGGATTCCTGGCGAACTTTGTATATCGGGTGTTCAAGTGTCTCGTGGTTATCTCAAACGACCAGATTTGACGGCTCGAGCTTTTAAGGCCAATCCATATAGTACTGGTCGACATGATCGAGTTCTTTACAAAACAGGAGATAGATGTAGGTGGTTGGCGGAGGGCAATATCCAGTTTCTTGGAAGAATTGACTTTCAGGTAATTTGTTGAATCTTATCATTTGCGCAGCAAAAAGTCACAGTCCCTTGACAGAACAGGTTCACTTGCATATACTGAAGGAGGGCACTTATGTAGGCTGTGTTTGTTTTTTTTTTGGGCTGTAAATTTTGAAAATTGTTCGTGCTATATGGTCTTTAAACTGCTGCCTGATCCTCCTCTGCTCATTTGTGCTCTATTGAGTCAAAATATACCCATATACAGGAGAAAGATCGGTCTGGTAAATGGCTAATTGTAGAGAACTTATGTTTTTCGTGGTATGTTTTTTAGTGCTTATTTTATGCATATCTGGCAATGTAATCATTCCATCTAGTAGGCTTCAGATTTGCTTTGCACCTTGTGTATTCAGCAAAATTTGCCTCTTAAAAAAGTCTTAAAATTGGCTGTAACAGATCAAGATTAGAGGTATGCGTGTGGAGCCTGGAGAGATCGAGGACCATATAAGTAAGGTGGAGGGTGTAGCAAGATGTGTGGTGATTATGCGGGAGGATGAACCCGATAAACAGTTTCTCGTGGCCTATATGATGATTAACAGTTCTGCCTCTCCAGAGACAATTCCTGGTATTGTTCGAAATGCAATAGCTTCGGAGCTTCCGAGTTACATGGTCCCTTCAGCTTATGTGATTATGGATGAACTGCCGCAAACAATGTGAGTGTATATACGTTAGAGTATTATTTAAAGCTAAACTTGGAAATAAGTCAACCAAAGTAAGCTCATGTGGTTATGGATGGACTGTCGCAAACTATGTGATTAATGTACATTAGAGTAAAACTAAAAATACCTTGGAAGTAAGGTGTATTATTGGGCCGTCCACCAGCTGTGTAGGAAGCCTATGTGGTTATGGATGAATAGACCGCAAAATGTGTGAGTGAAGAAATGTACTTTTAGAGTAAAACTTAAACAATTTCTCGGGAGGAAGTTGTGTTATTGGGCCGTCTCCCGCCTTGTGGTTATGGATGATCCGCTGCAAATTATTCGAGTGTATAACTGACGTAGTTACTTTAGAGTGAAACTTAAAAATAACTTGGAAGTAAGTTGTATTTCTGGGTCATCCACCAGGTTAGTAAGCTGAATTAATTGTTTGCTAAATGTTGTTCAATCATAGAGCTGAGACTTTTTGAATTGTAGCCCTAGGGATGCGTGTCTTTCTATACCATATATAGAAATATATCGGCAATAACAATTTATTTCGTCACCTTGCAATATAGCGCTCCCTCCGATCGATTAGAAGTTTCACAATAACCAAATGGCTTAAAAAGCTCATAGTGTGCCTATTATCTTTCATTCCCTAATGCTGTTTTATAATGAAGCTTTCCTGGCTGTTTCGCATCGACGCAGGTCAGGAAAAGTGGACAGGAAACTTTTACCCAAGCCTTCCTTGGAGGATTTTCAACTAAATCTTCCAGGGGATCAGTCTGAGGAGGATGTGTCCTGCTCTGATGAAGAAGAACAGTCGGTGGCTCATGTATTTGCAAACATTTTGGGACTTTCAGATGTGTCAATGGTCTCGAAAGGTTCCAGTTTTTTTTCTTTAGGAGGGAATTCCTTTTTGGCATCTCAAGTGGTAGCCCACCTCCATCAGGAGTTTGGGTTGCCACCCTCGACTATGACAATCCGACAATTTTTTGAGAAACCGACAGTAGGAGAAATCGCTGAAATACTGAAAATTAAACAGAAGGAAACGTTTTTAAAGCCAGACGAGCAACAGCAGAAGCTTGTACAGGCTCACCTACAAAAGAGGCACCAAAATAGTCCTAGCTTGAATGGGGTGGTGAAAATAAAGGGGTCATCAGGAGCCAATGGGACCACGGGCAGAAATGGAGAAATAAATGACGCTTTGGAAGGGGATGATAATATTGACCTTAGCCAGTATTTAAACGGATCTGGAAAAGAAGAGTCTTTTCAAGTCCTGAGACATCACCATGTGGCAATGCATTTACCGCTTTCATATGCACAAGAAGTAATGTGGCTCGTCTTACATATTCTACCCAAGCCTGAAGTTGTGGACATTTCGGATGTCTGGAGATTGACGGTAAGGCATTACTGCTTATACTATCCTTACGTGATTTCACAAAGATGGTTGATGTGTATCTCTAAGGTTTATGTGAAGCGTTTCTTACCTTTATGGGATATTGTATGCTAAATTTGTGGGCTTAAACCACGGGATAGGATTGTTGTGTCGATGCAAGCTTAGCTGGCTAAGTACACTGCTCACCGCTTTTAATGTTAAATATGTTTGGGGCACTAAGGCGTCGTTGATTTTATTTCCAACCGTTGGATTTTCTTTTTGAGGCGCACAGCCGGAAGACAACGTTCTTACCTTTCGATTGCTAAAAAATAAATAAAAATCCAGCGGTTGAAAATAAAAACGTTTTAGTGCACGAGAGCACGAAAAATGTTTAACACTAATAGCGATGAGCAGTGTACTTAGCTACACCGTGTATCGCTATTGGTGTTAATGTTTTTTTTGCCACTTAAAACATCTTTTTTCCGTACACACTTGTCGGATTATGGATCTGACGGTTGCGATTGAAAGCAAGATTCTCACCTCCCCATCGGATGTCTCCATGTGGAAATCGGACATGTGCTTAAGTAGAAAAGATGTTTTAAGTGGCGAAAAAATTATTAACACTAATAACGATACACGGTGTACTTTATTAGTGTTTCAAGCTGAGCTAATTTCTAATGATTGAACCTTTTGGAGTCTTTGGCCAGGGTAACAAGACTGTGATGTTTGCTGTTATCAAGTCGGTTGCTTAAGTCTGTACTCTTGGGAAAATCCTAAGTATTGACATGGAAATTGAACCAATATGTGTTTGTTTTTAATTCCTGCTAAGAAAATAGGTACTTGGAACTTTTTGTAGCGCGCTAGACTATCATACATTTGTGTACAAAGGTTGTAAAGCAAACATTGGTGTACAAAGATTGTAATATAGAAATTTGTTTTATGACTTATGACTGCAGGGTTCAGTTGATGTTCAGCGACTCGAAAATTCTATACAGCAACTTCTGCAACGTCATCAGGCACTAAGGATGCGAATTGTGGATCGTCCTAATTTGGGATCGAGTTTTATAACGGCGGTTTTAAATAGATGGGGTCCCAAAGCAGCTGCAAATGATGTCAGTGCCAGTATAACACGGATGACATCAGCAGTGGCAGGAGCTCTTGGACCTTTTTTTCTGCGAAATATGCATAACCTCATACCAAAATTTGTGGATCAGATAGAGCAAGATCACACGATCGTCCCTTTCAAATTGACGACTGTCGATCTTGAACATCCTGAGAGTTCTTTGGATGGAAAATGGGAACTGAGACGAGCTTTAGATGAAGCTCGCAGACCCTTTGACATGAAGGCAGCTCAAGGACTTCTCTTTCGAGTGACATTGATAAGAAGCCAAGAAGGTGAATCGATCCTAGTATGTATGTTCAACCATTTGATAATCGATGGAATCTCGGCGGCTATATTTTACAAAGAGCTGGAGTATGTATATGCGTCTTGGACCACCGATGGGTTACCGGTAGTGGCCAATTACTCAGATTATGTTGCGTGGGAGTCTGAGTGGCTTGCTTCTGGGGCAGAGAAGAAGGAAGTGACATATTGGTCTAGACTTTTAGGAAAGGACCCAGAACAGCTTAGGCTGCAAACAAAAACTCCTAAGTCCTTTACTGCACTTCCATGTAGAGGTTCGTGGCTCGATTTTTCGCTAAATTCCAGGGTAAGAGCTGCTCTCGAAGAGGTCTCTCAGAAGCTCGGAGCAACACTAAATATGGCTCTTCTCGCAGCGTTTCATGTCTTACTCCATATTTGGACGAATCAGAGACGAATTATTGTAGGGACATTGCTAGCGAGGAGACCGTTAGGAGAACATCAGAGGATGCTCGGTCACGTTGCTGACATAATTCCGATTGTCGCAGATTTTAGACCTGCCTCTGGGGCTCTCTCAAATCCTACTCGATCTTGGTTTTTTCCTTCTCAAGTTGCAAAGGATACGGCGAAAGAAGCCACGATGGGACTCTCATACAAAGACGTCTTACTGCAGGTTAAAGATCGAGTTCTCGAGGGTCTTGAGAACCAGTCTGTCACTCTTCGTCACATTGTATGCGAGGTTCTTTCGAAGCCGGATTTCGCTAAATCGGCTCTTATCCAGGCTTATTTTAACTTTTTACAGCCGGGAACTAACGGAAGTCCACACAGTTTAAACTTGGGAGAGGCCCACGCAGATTATGATTTGAATGCTTCTTGGGCAAGAGAAGGAGAGGCGGCTTTTACTCCTGTTTGTCTCGATATAAGGCAACAACAGGACGGGAGTTTAAGGGGACGATTGGTTTATCAAGCCGATGTTTTCGATAGATCCATGATGGAGGCTATGATGCTCCAATACTGTAATGTCATATACTCGTCCCTCGAGACTCCCCCGAATCTTTCGTGATGAGAGAGGTTTCGACGCATTTTTTTTTCTTTCTTCCTAGTCTTTTCTTGTGTGTAGAGTCTGAGGATCCTGCGGAAGCAGGGAAGTGATAGGGCTGTTTTTTCCTTACTGCTTTTCCAGTCTCTTCTTTTTTTGATGTCGGAGTAGTGTCTTATATTATAGGGGAGAGAGAGAGGCCGGTGTGGTTATTCATCAGCTGCTCTTTGCACGGATTGTGGAGATTTTTTAATGCATATTGAGACCACACTATTTCAAATCAGGAAGTGTAGAATTTCACTACTGGAATCACTTTTTCTCCTCAATTCAGTATTAGCGTGAATAAGATGAAGAAACGACCCTCATGGGTTTTATACCGTTGTTCCATACCGTACAGTCTTTCTTTTTCTTTTTTTATAAGTATGTAACTGTTTACTTTCTGCCCGAGGCTATAGATTTAACTTTTGGAAGAATACAGATTGACTTTTTCTTCTTAACTTCCTCTTGTACCCTATTTAATGGGTGGGCAGATTTTGTTATATTATATTATTTTGGAATCATTGGCATGTGTCAAAGAAATTTTGGGCTCAAAAGAAAAAAAAACCGAAGGGAAAATTTACAAATCCATGTATCTTTAAATAATAACTTAGTGTTATTTTTTTTGTGTTCTGGTCTACTGTGATGTAATTTAAATATCGTAAATGTTTCAATATTTCTAAATATTGATGATGAATTACAATCCCAGGTAAATTTTCCTTTTTATACTTTCTTTTTTTTGTCCTTTTTTAAATTTTCTCCACCAAAAGTATTTAAATCAGCAAGCACTGTTGGTCCCACTGAACAAAAACGATGAGTTTGCGACCTAAGCCCATGTCATTACAACAGTTTGCTCTCTCTCTCTCTCTCTCTCTCTCTCTCTCTCTCTC
>JBBHKE010000280.1:0-36278 GCA_037447655.1 Zygnema cylindricum | reverse complement strand
ATACAATTCCAATTAGTTTGTGTAAGCTTCTTCGTGTTTTTTGAAAATGGACAGAACATCTAACAGATTGTTTATAATGTTTGTAACTCCACATTTCTGTAGTATGCTGTGTATCGCTTTTAGTGTCAATGTTTTTATCGGCCTTGTGAAGTTGTTTTTCCCCGTGCACACTTGTCGGATTTTTGATCCGTTGGATTATTAACCCAATGTTTGATGAAAAGCTAAGAATTCTTATTTTCTAATCCGGTGGTCTCCAAATAAAGATAGGATAAGAGTTGATTTAAGTGGTAAAAAAAAAACTGTAACAGTAAAAGCGACACACGGTGTGTATTGTGACGTCGGTAATGCAATTTATTGAGGCACTCACCTTCCACTTACTGATCTAATCAAAATTGGGCCGAAATTAATCTAATAGGTTGTTTACAATATTGGGCATCGACATTCTTGTAGTGCATAGTGATATATTATTGACATGGCCATTAGAGTTAGTGGATCGCTAGCGTTGAAGTGGAATTAGTATAAACTACACTAACTCATGTTTTTCCACGTGGCTCTTTATGGATCACTCACCTAAGTAATGTTATTGTTGTTTTTATAAAGCTTTAGTCCTCTTTATGCCTCAGCTGTAGAGAGCTGTTCGGGACAAGCTATTTTTTGGTTGAGTTGGGTTCAGTACTTAGCAATTAGTGTGACAGTGAAGTTGGGGTTGCGGTTCATTCCGCAGGACGCGATACCCGGAAATGCGTGAGTATGTCATGGGCGTCGGAAATTCGGCAGGACCACGGACCGATGAAGTCAATTCACGGTGCCGTCACTAATCGGACCGCGATAGCCGCCAGCAAATGGTGGCGTGACTAGATCGTATCACTTTCGTTGTCTTAACCCGGTGTAAAATGTGATAGAATGTTAGATGTACGGCTGGAATGCCTCCATTGCAAACAGTGTAGTTTCGGTGTATAAAGTAGGACTTGGCGAATTTGGTTTTTGGAACAAATGATATGAAAACTGTACTCTCAGTTTTATGTATTTCATTTCTACATATTCACGAATTTGTGAGCGGAATTGATTGAAATTATATGCCGCCGAAACATTAAACTTTTTCATCCATTTGTGGAGCTTCCTCTCAGTTTGTTCTACAATGACTACCTGCATCTTCTTCATCTTCAGTGCCAGTAATTGTGTCAGGCAGCAGTTAATTAATATTGTTGGGATGAGGCTTGGGAGTTATTTCATGCAGGTTGGGATGTGTGGGTTTGGGACAAACATGGTGGGTTAGCCAGACAGGATGGGTTGGGAATGGGTTGGAGCAGGGACAGATGTGAGGGAGTGGTAGTTGGGCAGATATGAGTATTGAGTTGGAAGGCGATTGACTGAGTGCTTTTTTCGCCGCGGTTTGCGTGCGAATTTCAACGGAGTCCATAGCGGCCATTTGATCGGAAGTTTGACCAGCGGTTTCGTACTCTCAGGCTACAGTACACCTTGGATCGTTATTAGCGTATAGAAATTATTAGTGTAAAGAAAAAATTAGGGTCATTCATTCTAATTTAGTGCCAGGAGACGTGGCAGATTATGGTCCACGTCCATAAATAGTGTAATTTATTATATTTAAGGTATCAATGTCCAAATTTCGGGGTGCTGATATAGAGTACATAAGGCTAATAACGATTCATGGTGTACTGTACTTGACCACGTTTTTACGACAACGCTTCGACCGTTAAAGCCGATAATTTCCAAGGAGTTGAATTAAGTTGAACCCCGCTATTACGGAGTCAATTGGGACCGTGAAGTTTCAGATTCGTCAGCAGTTTCCTTTTAGCATTCTCCACAACTAACGAAACTCGGACGATCGTACAGGGTGGGTATTTCAGACAATACAGTTCGTTCAATCAAGTATTTTGAAGGAAAATAAATCGGACCGACTTCGTCTTGTATCACAGACTACGGACTCACTTCGGTACGGTAAATGGTACGGCTATCTCAGTTTAGGGAGTTACGGTACATCTATTCGGTTCGCATTGTGTGCCGTATCGTATGTGGGTATGTGTATGTATCATTTGGCGCGATGTCTCGCGAGTGTAAGCTTTACTGTTGTCGACAGTCAACCGAAGGTGGGCCTGCTAGAAGTGGAGAACCCGTTTGTACCTATTGCTGATAGTCCCACATGTATTTCTTTTTTCTAAACAAGTCTCAAAGACTTTGAACGACGAATGCCATTGGTCTATAGGGTCAGATTAGAACTCTAATAGCAACCTTCTTGTAAAGAAGCTTGACGCAACTGCTTTCCTTTGGTTCGTCGCTTTTGCGAAAAATCTAAAAAAATCACAATGGCTAGGGTACCAGCGGCCTTTCAAAAGCTTCGGCCATGGCTCCCTCCTAGGGTTTTCTCACCGTTTTTCCGTGAATCCAGCGTCAAATTTGGCGTGTGGATACTCCAAACAACAAATTTTTCAAGACCTTTCAATTGGTGGGCAAATCAATCCTATCCGCTGTCTCGTTTTCTCTTAATAGGGTCTGCCATTTTCAACCAAATTCCTTCTTACCTTTTGTGGCCATCTCCTACCAACTTGGCTGCTCAATTTGGCGTGCTTTCAAGCTCGTGTGCTTTACAAACACGCTTTTATATTGCCAAGGATTTCTGGGCCCTTTCCCCCCTGTACGGTCATCGGGTACAGAGGAAGGAGTGCACTTAGCCGGACGAGATTCTTGTATTATCTAAAGGGAGCGCAACGCACTTTATTTCGCGCGTAACGGAGGTCGAACGACCAAGTTATTCTGTCCCACAGATTACAATGCCGTTACCTGGGACCAGTATCCACCAGCCCTCGTGGGGGGTACATTGTGGGGCGCCACGGAACATTTCGGATTGTCTTCTAGATATTGCTGTCAACAGTCAGTAGGAATTCAGTTTAGATTCATCTGATTTTGGGTCCATTAATTACCTTAGGACAAAGTCTGGTACTTTTGTGTCCTTTCTAGGACTTTGTCTCGTAACAGTGGAACAAATAATAACTTCCGGGCGCGGATTAGCCGCAGTCTGGTGCATAACTTTCTGCCCCAAGAGTAGTACGGATTAATTTGTCTTATGTTAGTTCCGGTACCCTTGCTTGCCGCTCATTGGCTCGTAGCACAACTTTGACTTTTGGACTTGAGATTGGACAAACTTTTGATGTATAAGGCACTTGGGGCCGAAGGAGACAGGTTGCTTTTCAGTAATGTCTCCTGATAAAAACCTTAGAAATTCCAACAAATCTTCTTTTGGAAAACCTTTGTTTGTTATGTCATTGTGACCCTATTGCCATCTTGGTTTGCCTTTGTCCTTTGTGGAAATCGTAGTTCGGTTGGGTAGTTGGCACTATCTTTCCTTTTTGGGCGATTTGGGACTTGTGGCTTTTTGATACCGAGAGGGGTCTTGCCGGTTCCGGGTTGAGGAAACCGAGGAGTAAGGAGGACATTACCTGTTTCGGTGTCTTCGAGAGAGATTTCGTCTCCTCTTGTTGAAAATGTTTCTTTTGGGGGTATGTTAAGCTCGCTTGCAATTATTGTGAATCCTATCTTTATCTATATTTTTTTAGGGCAAGGTGATATTGTAAATTATGAAATAGCTTATTATTCTTTTATTTTTTTGATTATTCCGCGTGGGACTGACTTTGTTCTCTCTTTGGTAGTTCTTTTGGGGCTTTGGTTGCGTTTCAACCGAGGTTAGCTACCAAAATCTTTTGGACCAAAACAGTGGGTTTTGAGGGAATATTTGATGGACTTCCAACGGGCAAGCACAGTACTGAAAAGCCACATGTCTCTTTCGGATTTGAGGGGATAGGAGCTTCAAATTTTGGGACCCTCAATTATTGAAAGGAGTTAGGGTTCTCTTTACCAATAGTTCCGACAGTTCTGTCCGTTAGCCATCACTCGAGAGGAGGGGGAGAATCTCAAGAAAAGGTTGCTCCGGAAATCGGATCTGAGGAGCAGGGTAGTCAGGATACATTTGCACCGGAGGAAGAGTCATAGGTGCCCGAGGAATCAGTTCCGTTTACCTCTCCTTTAAACATAGAGAAGTTTCTTAAGGGAATGATACCTCCGGCAGATTCATCCGAGATTCCCCCAAAACAGCCCGTGAGGCAACCCACTCCCCGACCTCCGCCTATCTTTTCTCCCCAGAACTTTCCTACATTGTCCGAGGCTACCAAGGTTTGGGCCGCGGAGAAGATTGAGAAACAACCGATATCTCCCAAATCACGTAGGAAGGGTTTGGCTCATAAGGAAGCGGTCCCTGGACATCCTCTCGAGGTCGGGCGCTATACCAGATCTAAAGCTCCGACAGCTGAAATGTACTAGGATCCTGAGATCTGGCCAGGTTGGAAAGAAATCTTAGCCCTTCACAACCTCCACGAGTTCAAGGTTAAGAAGGAGTTGGTGCAGTGGGTAGCCAGAACCGACAAATCCAGGATTGTACACCTTGTGGGAGGTGTCGTTGAGATACTGAGCAGCTTGTCCGAGAGCGGCTCTTCGACCTCAGTCCGAGAACAACAGGGGATGCCCTCAACTTCATGCCATGAACCCACCCAATCTTTGGGCATTGCAACCAGCAGACCGTCTAGGGGAAGGGCGACATCTCGGTCCCGAGCAGGAGAAGGGACAAGCCAACGAAGGTTACCAGAGCCCAAGAGAGTGCATCGTTTTGATCATCGGGACACCATGGGCAGGTTTGCTCCCCGACCTAAAAAAGAGCCGTTCTTCCCTTCCGCCTCAATCTCCTCGACCTCCCTATCTCCACCAGCACCGGTTGTTCGACCTTCCGAAGGGTTCTGGCGTTCAAGACCCACCGCCCGCGAGGTAATGGGTTTGGGGATTGCGAATCTCTCGGGTGTGGTGAGCAGCACCCAAAAACTACTTGACATTGTGCGATCGCAGAGTGAGGCTACGGCGGAGCCTGACCCGTCGCCATAGATTAAGAAGCTCTTCAAAGGGAAATGAAAGAGGCACTTGAACAGGAACTGCTTCTCATTCGAGAGGCTAGACGCAGGTCAAGAGGGATTCTTAGTGGACAGGTAGTTCCTCCTCAGAGGACAGGTCCCTCTGCGGAAGGACAACCTCGAGGTTAGGCAACTCCGCCTCCTACTCAAGCTCTAAGGACTTCACCGGGACCTAGACCGGAATCTCCTATTTTGCGGGAAGGGGAGTTACCCATAGGGCCTAACGGAGAGGGTTTGGGTGCAAATTTACCTATTGAATTTGCAGTTATTCCCCGAAGAGAGCCAACATTGGTCTCGGTGGAGATGTTTTCTACTGTGGAGGCGTTGGTGCAGCTACGACCGGACAATAGGATTCACATCCCCTTGAGGCCTTCAACACCTCCTTTGCCATCTCCTAGAGCATCTCCAGATCTTCCATCTTCTCCTCCTCCTCATTCCTCTCACTCCCCGGGTCCTTTCACGCAGCCCCGAGAGTGCCCTTTGCCATCCGTTTCTCTCGCAGCTGCCGTTCGTGGGTCCCCGGATCCGCTAGTTTTACCGTACAAACACGACGTCCCCGCCTACTCACCGCCTCACCGACGTTCTTCGTCATCCAGCTCAGGAACTTCACCTCCTGATACATCTAGGAGGTGAATTAGGAGACAGACGCCTATTCCTAGAAGGTCCCAGCTGTCTTTGTCTCGGTCTCCTCCACCATCCATTCCCCAAGGACCTCTTTTGAACCAACCTCGCAACCACATTCCATTGGTGGAGCAAGTTCTCAGAGAAGAACATTACTCTCCAGGATATAGGGGAGCAGTGGGGAACATCCTTCCTCCAACAACAATTTCAAGAGCTCGTACTTCCTCTGTAGGAGGGGGATCCACACCCTTAAGATAACATCTTTTACCGGAGGAGGAGACGGTCTCGGTCTCGAGGAAGAGGACATAGGAGTCACCTCGCCTGTTGAGTTTGTTAGTCCCACCGGGACCTCCTATTCCTAGTTCACAAATTTTGTAGAGGAAAATAAGGAAATTGGGGACATCCGGATCTTTACTAGAGATAGCTCGGGGATCGCATTTTCAGATTTCAAATTGTCGTGGAAATCTTTCACACAATCCGAGATCAACAATTACATGGAAGGAGCCATTCCGGATGACTTTGAAACATACATTTTCCCAATGATGGTCAACCACCTTTCTGGAGGGGCGTTGGCGGATTACAAAGAGCGACAACCACTCTTGATGGCTCCCAACATCAAGATCTCAGATCCAGCTCTTGACGCGGCTGTGTTACAAGCAGAGGTTGACTTGGCTGCAACGGCTGCAAAACTTGTGACTGCTACCTTTACATATGACATGAAACCACATGCCCAAGGAAGAGCCTATGTTAACCAGCTGCAAGCCATTGAAGCGGCCCGGGCGGTACCTTCCATGGTTGCCAACCCCAACCCTTGTACTACTTTGCTAAACATCTGGAGACTTTTCTACACCGAGATGAACGAGTCTGCGATCAAGGAATTCACGAAATAACGCTGTTTGAAGAACGATACTCCACAGACTCTCTTCAACCGACTCTCCAGCCTTTGTCAGAAAATGAAGTTGCCAACTATTGACCTTCCGACGATGGCAACAAAATATTTCATCACCGTCCGTAATTCCTTCGTGCCAACATGGCAGAATGCCGAGGATGGTTTGATTGCTGGACATGCAATTCAAGACATCAATCCCTCCCCCAAGGCCTTTTGGCTGGTGGCGATGAAGTTGCACGACCACTTTGTCCACAACGAGGCAAGGGAGTAAGTCGTGACCGGCAAGGCGCGCGCAAATTTTGCAGGATTCGTCGGGGAGACCTCCTTGAGTGAGGAGGAACAAGCTGAAATTTAAGATTTGTGGAAGCTTAAAGGGAAGCAGGTGGCGGACAGCGGTCTCGAACCTGCCATGGGAGCCGATAATGAAGTATTTCTTTTTAATTGCTTGAATTGTCAACAACCAGGTCATGGGTGGAAGCATTGCCCACGGAAGCTAAAACCCAAACTTGTCCTCAGGCAGAAAGAATAGAAAAAAGAAAGAGCCAAAAGGACAAGGAAACAGATGGAACAGAAACAAGGAGAAGGGTCGGAAGACAAAACGCCGGTAACCAAGAACAATTACCGCCCAACTTCCCGATCTAAAACTGTTAAAATGTCACAAGCTCAGTTGCAATAAATTAAACTCCCAAAATTCGATGATGCGCAAAACTCAAATGAGTTAAGGAGTAAATACACCACCGAGGGCTCAAAGTGTGAAGCTTGCAGTTTCATGGGACACAATGAGGGGCAATGTTTCCAAAAGAATAGAATCCCCAAGGAATTGATGCAGTTCGCCTTGTTCATTGAAGAAGGAGAAACGTCCGTTAACCTTCTCCCACTTCAACTTCTTTATCCCTGGGGACGCCGAGTTCCGCTGACACAAAAAGAACCAGAACGAGCCCCGGTGGCTCCGACTAGGCTTACACCGGAAATCATCATCCAACAACAGAGTCAGCAACTGGCCGCAATGGCTACAGAGTTGGCTGCCCTCCGCTTGGGATTTATTTCACGATGTACTCCTTTCACGGCAGCACAACGACTCCAAAAATAGAAACAATAGTTGTTGCAAAACCTCGCGAAGCTTGAGCTTCAAAGCACAACGGGTGGTAACGATGACGATTTAATGGGCAGGGATTTGGAACCCCCAAATGCCCACCATGCTAGAACCTTCCTGTGCGGAGCTTGGGATGTAGGGGTGGGAGATAATCGTCGACAACTCCGCAATTCCACCTCGGAGCAAGGAAACACAAGCAGAGAATGATCAGAGGGACCACAACCGGAAGACTAGTGGGCCTTTATCATTTACTCCTCGGGCGGTGATCCTTATCAGTGATATTAACCTCGGGATCAAACCGGCTTATCCGCTATCTCTACCTACCAAACCTAAACTGCCTCCTGGTTTCGAGAATTACCAAAGCGAGAAACAGCAGCGGGAAAAGGAATTGTTGGAAAGAGAGAAGAAAAGCAATCAGGACTGGTTTGAAAATTACATGGCTGAACACCCAGAAATGAAACTCCCCAAACTCCGCCCGTACCACATTCCAACTCCAAAAGCAACGAGAAGGAAGAAAAAGATCAGGATCCGCAGAAACCAGAATCACCCGCATCTTCACCAAAAGCTCCTCTTCCTTCCTCTAAGCTTGCTGTCATGCTAGTCCAGCACCTTATGCCATACGCACTAACCCACGTCAAGACACTGACATCATCCCACAACCTGTCCGAAGAGACCCTCATTCAAGCATTGGGAGAAGAGATCCACTCTGGCAAAGGGGGAATCGACCAGGCGACCCCGCCAACAACAGTCATTTTATCCACAGATCCAAAAACCCTTATATTAGATATGGACTACAAAGCCTTATCCGTGGCTCTTATACTTAACCAAACGGGAAACTTCAAGCTTAACGGATATGGGGGATACCACGATGCTGTGGTCGACACCGGAGCGCTCCGCAACCTTATCACAACCTCCGCGCGACAGAAAATGCGCGAAGAACTCTGGCCAGAAATTTGCCCAAGCAACATCTGTCTGAGTACTTTAAGCAGAGGCAGTCAACCTGTCCATGGCATTATCAAAGCCATGGAAATTGAATTCTCAGATGACGCTGGCCAGCGGGTGAAAATTGAACTCCCTTTCTTAGTGGTTGAAGGGACTCAATTTGAGATTCTGTTGGGGATGGCGACTTGGACACGGCTAAATATGAACTTAAGTGTGTGGAAAGAACAATGTACAGCTGGGGACCTCAAGAACCCTGAAATGACCAAAGAAGTGGTCTCTTTGGATTTATGGAACCGAGGAAAGACAAATTTTTCGGTGTCTAGTTGCTACCCAGTGTATACTACATCCTCTCCGGCGGAACCGTTTGACAGTTCCACAGATATTTCGGAAGAGATCTGCCAATTCTCCATTTCTAAGCGGTGGGAAGAGAAATACAAGGACAGATTATCACAGGTGGCAAAACTCGGGCGACGAGTGGATAAGGCTTTCTCCACTTTGTTAATGAAGAAAACCATTTCAGCAATCCGGTTTGATCTTTTCGAAACCAAATCTGGTAACAAGGAATTGAACCGATAAGTGGTGTAATTGACAGTCCCTGAGTCTGGGCTCCGAATTTTATCTCTGTTTTCCAGAATAATTTCCGATTTGGAAGCTTTTTTGAAAACACGATATCGCGTGGAATCATATACAGCCGTGGAAATATCACCCGAAGCATAAGCTGTCAGCAAACACCGCCTCCAGCAACTTCACCACCTAAATCTTCAATAGCTTCCAGTGTCCTCCATTTCCAAAGCTCACCGGAGCCTTCCTCAAAATGCCGATAACATCATTGTACCACATCTTGCCAGTGTGGGAAGAGTAGATTTGGTGTTGGCAAGATGTCCTTGTCAGGGATACTCCCTAGCAGGACAAGGAGGAGGACATCAAGACTGCAGAAGTCAAACATTTTATCGGATGATCGAATTAATCTCGTGGATTGAACAACTCCAGAACACACCGGTGGGGTTCGTTTTGGAGAATGTCCACCCGATAGATGATCAACGGAAACAAGTTGCCAACAACTAGAATCAGGCAACCCGAATTCTAGGAGCTCCCTTGGTTTTCGACGCCGCCTAAAGGGGATCACGAGCGCACAGAGTCCGAGCATATTCGACCAATATGATTTTGCTTCCTGTCCTCCGGCATCTGTTGGACAAGCAAATCCCCGAACCGCAGAATTCTGTGCAGCAAGTACTTAGAGAAGGAAGAATGGCCACCCCTGTGACAAAACTAGACCGCTTCCCATTCTCCGAGGTCTCGTAGGGGAGCAGGTGACAGCAAAAGAGGGGCTCGAGAGCTAGTGAGGGGGAAGAAGTTTGATCATCGGGATAGTAAGGGTAGATTTGCACCTCTCCAAAAGGAAGAAACTTCCGCAACCCCGTCGTCAGTCTCCACCGAGAGACCTTCTCTTAGGGAACCCCGTGTTTGCCCCGCCGGAAGGTTCGGGCGACCCGAACCAACTGACCCAGAGGTTCCGTAAACCATACCAGAAGAGTTGTCCGCATTTGGGTTTATATTAACTTGGAGTCGGCACTATCTAGATTAGCTTCCTTTGGACGTGCGAATTCTGAGTGGCAATGGAGCCCATAGAATTTCATAGCTGATTTGACAGGAGTAGTGGAAAGGGCAAAGGAACTAGTGGGAATTTTGACATCCCAGGGCCAGGCTACGGCGGGGGCTGGCCTCGTCACTGTAGATTGGGAGGCTTTGGAGGAAGAACGGAGAAAGTTGTGGGAGCAGGAATTGAACCTCATCCGAGAAGCTCGGCGGAGGTCAAGTGGGATCCTCAGTGGGCGGATTCCTCAAACACCAGTTGCGCAGCCCCCGTCCGGAGCTCAACCCCAGGCTCCTACCTCGGAAACTGGTCAGGAACCTCCTCTTCAGCGGAAAGAGGGGGCAAACACGAGACCTAATATTGGGGGTTTGGGTGCAGATTCACTGTCTGAATTCGCAACAGCTCCACGGGGAGAGCCTACTTTTGTTTCGGTGGAGGTCATTGAAGCTGTTGAGGCCTTAGTGGAGTTGCGACCGGACGAAAGAATTCAAATACCCTTGAGACCTTCTACTCCTCCTTCGCCTCCTCCCAGACTTTCCCCGGATCCTCCTCCTCCTCCTGCCTTTCTCTCCCAAGATCCGGCAGCAGAACCCCGGGACAATCCCATCTCCTCTCCCTCACCTTCTGTTTCCCTTACTGGAGCAGACCGTGGGTCACCAAGTCCTCTGAATTTACCCTACAAGTAAGACGTCTATTCTCCTCCTCATCGGCGTTCCCCATCCTCCAGCTCCCGAACTCCACCGCCTGAAACTTCCCGGAGACGGTCCCGGAATTAGACCCCTTTCCGGAAAGGAACTCCTTCTCCTCAAAACTGGCCTTCGTCGTCTTCTTCTCCATCCTTGCCCCGAGATCAACCTTTGAACAGACCTCGGATCCACATCCCTTCAGAGGAGGAAGTTCTTAGGGACGAAAGGTATTCCCGTGGTTATCGAGGAGTGGACGAAGGGGAGGGGGCCCTTCCTTCTGCGACACCAGGCCAGACAAGTCTTCAGACGCGCCCACCATCTGTACCCAGGAGGCCAGAGTTCTTCTCGAGAGGAATACACTTCCTCCAGCCATCCTTTCAGGGTTAAGTACTTCCGCGGCGGGAGGAGTATCCCCACCGCGCAGAGCAGCACCTCCTACCGGAGGAGAAGGCGGTCTCGGTCCTAAAGAAGAAGACAAAGGGGTCACTTCGCGAGCACAGTTCGTCAGTCCCACCGGCATTTCTTTTTCTCATTTCACCCAATCAGCGGAAGAGGAGAAACAAATGGGGAATATTCGAATATTTACAGGGGACAGCTCGGGGATCGCTTTCTCAGATTTCGAGTTGTTGTGGAAATCGTTCACCCAATCAGAAATCAATAAGTACAGGGGAGGAGCGATGCCGGATGACTTCGAGACGACCCTCTTTCCTGTGATGGTCAACTACCTCTCTGGAGGGGCGTTGGCAGACTATAAGGAGCGTCAACCTCTTTTGATGGCTCGTAGCATCAAGATATCTGATCCAGCTCTTGATGCGGCCGTTTTACAAGCGGAGGTTGACTTGGCTGCACCGGCGGCCACCCCTGTGACAGCCACATTCATCGATGATATGAAGCTCTAGGCTCAACGAAGGGCCTATGTTAACCAGCAACAATCTATTCAGGCAGCTCGGGCAGCAACACGCAGGGTGGCGAATCCCACCCCTTGCACCACCCTTCTGAATATCTGGCGACTCCTCTACACCGAGAGGAACGAATCGGCAATCAAGGAATTCACGGAATTCCGATGCTTGAAGAACGAGACTCCCCAGAATCTCTTCAACCGTCTGTCGAGCCTGTGCCAGAAAACTAAGCTGTCAACCATGGATCTTCTTACAATGGCCACAAAGTATTTCATTGCTGTCCCTAATTTCTGCAGACCGACATGGCAGACTGCCTTGGATAACTGGATTGCAGGACAAGCAATCCAAGACATAAATCCCCTCTGCCAAGGACATCTCACTGGTGGCCATGAAGTTATACGACCACTTCGTTCACAATGAGGCGAGGGAAAAGGCCGTGACCGACAAGGCAAGAGCGAATTTTGCAGGATTCGCCGGGAAAACTTCCTTAAGTGGGGATGAACAAGCGGAACTTCAAGCTTTGCGGAAGCTTAAAATGAAAAAAGTTGCGGACAGCGGACGCGAACCCGCAATGGGGCCAGACGAACGGGTAATATTGTACAATTACCTAAATTGCCAACAACCGCGACATGGATGGAAACGCTGCAGCAGGAAACTCAAACCTGAGCTAGCCCTCCGGCTGAAAGAATGGGAAGTAGAGCGTTCTGAAAGGAGCCAGAAGAAGCAGCATGAAAGACTCAAAGGAGATGGGGGGGGGAGAGAACACCGGTCACAAAGGACTATTACCGCCCCACTCCCCGCAGCGAAACTTGAAAAATGTTCAGTCTCAACTGCGGCAGATCAAACTGCCAAAGTTTGACGATGCTCAGATCTCCAACGAGATTCGAAGCAGGTATACCACCGAGGGTCACAAGTGCGAGGCTTGTGGTTTTATGGGGCACAAGGAAGGGCAATGTTTCCGGAAGAACTGGATACCGAAGGAAATGATGCAATTCGCTCTATTCACAGGAGGAGGAGAGACTGCCGTTAACCCTCTTCCCCTACAACCCCTTTACCATTGGGGGCACCCAGTGCTGCCTACACCAGAAACTCCGGAACAAACAACGGTTGCTCCAGCAAGACTCACACCGGAGATAATAATCCAACAGCAGAGTCAACACATGGCTACCATGGTTGTAGAATTGGCTGCACTTCGTTTGGGATCGATTTCCCGGCCAGCTCCTCTTACAGCAGTGCAACAACTCCACAGACAGATGCAAGAGTTATTACAAAAGCTAGCGGAGCTTGAGTTTTAAAGCACAGCGGGTGCTAACGAAGATGATTTGATGGGCTGGGATTTAGAACCCCCAAATGCCCACCATGCAAGCAGTTTTCTTCACGGAGCGTGGAATGTGGGAGTAGGAGATGGTCGTAGACAACTCCACTCCTCAACCTCTTATTAGAGGAGAGACAGGCAGAAAATGAGCAAGAAGGACCACAACAGGAAGGCCACCAAGCCTTTATCTTTCACGCCCCGGGCAGTAGTGCTGAAGAATGACACAGGTCTTAGGATCAAGCCCACTCAACCTCCTCCTCTTCCTCCTAAACCTAAACTGCCTCCCGGTTTCAAAAATTACAAGAGCGAGAAACTACCGCAGGAGAAGAAATCACTGGAAGAGGACAAACAGAGCACTCAGGATTGGTTTGAGCGGTTCATGGCCGAACTCTGGACGAGGAGGCACCCAAAACTCCAGCAATGCCCGATTCCTGTTCTGAAAGTGATGATAAGGAGGGGAACGAACTAGAACGAGAACCAGATTCACCGGCTTTATCCATGAGAGCCCTACTCCCTTCCTGAAAGCTTGATGTCATGCTAGTCAGGCACCATATGCCATATGCCTTGACTCATGTCAAGACCCTCGCTTCCTCCCATAATCTGCCCGAAGATATCCTCATTCAGGCCTTGGGAGAAGAAATTCCTTCTGGAAAGGACAAAGTCGACCGGGCGACACCACCCACGGCGGTATATTTGTCTGCAAGGCCTAAAACCCCTATGGTGGATAGGGACAACAAAACTTTGTCCGTAGCGCTCATTTTGAACCGGACGGGCAACTTCAAACTTAATGGGTACGGCGGGTTCCAAGACGCTGTGGTCGACACCGGAGCACTTCGAAACCTTATCACCACTACAGCATTGCAGAAAATGTCGAAGGAACTGAGACCTCAAATCTGCTTGAGTAATATCTGCTTAAGCATGGTAAGCAGCGGCAGCCAGCCAGTCCATGGAATCATCAAAGCTATGAACATTGAATTCTCCGATGATGCTGGGCAGAAGGTGAAAATTGCACTTCCTTTCTTAGTGGTGGAAGGGAATCAGTTTGAAATCTTGTTGGGGATGGCTACATGGACCCAAATGAATATGAGTTTAAGTGTCCGAAGGAACAATGCACCGTTGGGGACCCTCGAAATCCCAAAGGAACCAAAGTGGTGGTTCCTTTGGATTTATGGAACCGAGGAAAAACAAATGTTCCTATTTCTGGCTGTTACCCAGTGTATTCTACATCCTCTTCGGCGAAACTGTTTGATAGTTCTACGGATATCGCAGAGGACATCTAGCAATTCCCGATTTCTAAGCGGTGGGAAAGGGAATACACAAATATATTATTGCAGGTAACAAAACTCCGGCGGAGAGTAGATCAGGCATTCTTGGCCTTGTTATTATTACCGAAAACAAATTCGACAACATGGTCAGATGTTTTCCCAACCAAGACAGGTAACGAGGACTTCAATCGACAAGTGGTGTCATTCACAATCCCCGACACCGGACTTCAGATTTTATCTTTATTTTTAAGAATCAGTTCTGATCTCAAAGTAATTTTGAAAGCAGGATATCGGGTAGAGTCATATACAGCAGTGGAGATTTCAACGAAAACACGAGCTGTCACTAAACATCGCTTTCATCAGCTACACCGCCTATATCCTCAGCAGCTTCCAGTGTCTTCCATTTCCAAAGCTCACCATGGTCTTCCCCAGAACGTGGATAACATTATGGCACACCATTTAGCAAGTATGGGCAGAATAGATTTGGTTGTGGCGGGAAGGCCTTGTCAAGGATACTCCCTCGCAAGACAAGGAAAAAGGCATCAAAACCCCAAGAGTGGTACCTTATACCAAATGATTACATTAATATCGTGGATTCAGCAGCTCCAGGACACACCAGTGGGGTACATACTGGAGAATGTCCACCCGGGGGATGATAAACGAAAACAGGTTGCAGACAGCTGGAAACAAGTAACCCGGACTTTGGGAGCTCCTTTGGTTTTTGACGCTGCTCAGATGGGATCTCGAGCACACAGACTCCGTGCATATTGGACCAATATGACCCCTCTTCCAATCCTCTGGCAACTGTTGGAGAAACAGACCCCCAAACCTCAGACTTTAGTACAGCAAATACTTGGGGAAGGGAGAATAGCCACACCTGTAACCAAACCGGATTGTCCTCCTTTCTTCAGATGCAACACAACCGGATCTCCTCGCCGAGCCCTCCCCACGTTGGTCTCTTTTCCTCACAGTCACGCCTACAGAAAAAGGAGCAGCTGGGATGATTTTTGACAGCAAGGTAGTAATTTGGACGACACCAACAATTTCGGAACGAGAACAAGCCATGGGATTCCATCCGGGAACCACGGCTGCACCAGGTATTTCAGACCTGCAAAGGTGCAGCTTAATCGGGTAGATCATGGATTTAAATGCTATTACATGGGTTAACAAACATGCTCTTGCATATTCCAGTCTCCATTCTCCAGATTCCCGCAGAAGTTACCTTCAAGCTCCAAAATTGTTATCTATGCGAGCCACTTTGCGGCTTGAGGGGGGGAGACAGAGGAGAAAAATTCTACACCCAAGAGTTCGTTCAATGGGGGGGAACGGTAGTTCAGAAAAGGACAGCTTAACGAAAGTTGTTAGCAGTAAAGTATTATCCGGAGGAGTAGAGGTGGATCCACAGATTCGGCTAGAATTTTACATCAATCTCTTGGGGAGACCACCGGAAGCCTGGGCTGCAGTTGAGCCGAGAAAGATGGACTGGACTCTGGGGGAGCAGCTAGACCCTAGCATAAAGAATAGCTAAACGGAACTCTTGGCCAAGAACAATCAGGTTTTCTCTTGGTCAGAAACAGATGTCGGAATATACAAAGGAACCCCCTTTTTGTTTTGATTTGATCGACGAAACCGCAAGTGTTTGGCACAAACAGTATCCTCTCAGCTTCAAGGAGAAGGAGTTTATCACCGCAAAGGTCCAAACTTTCGTAGATGCCGCGTTGGTTCAGGAAAGCACGGGACTCCATGGGTTTGCTTCCTCCACAGTTCTCCCTCCTAAGAAGGATTCATCTGGGAAAACTGTAGATTTCCGAATGTGTGGGGATTACTACATGCTGAACACGGCCACCATTCTTGACCGTTATCGAATGCCAACCCCGGAAGAGATTTTTGAATCTCTTACCGGAGCCACCATCTTCTCCACACTGGATATGAAGAATGGATTCCACCAGATTGCCATGGAACTAAAACACCAGGAGAGAACGACATTCTGGGTCAGATCTAGACTTTATGAGTGGATTTATATGCCCTTTGGACTGAAGAATGCACCAGCCAAGTTCCAACGGCCATGGACGAAGCGCTCCGAGGAATCGATTGTGCTCGGTGCTACATCGACGATGTGATAATATTCTCCACGACCTTTGAAGAACACCTAGAGCATATCCAGATCGTTCTCCGGGCCCTTCAAGCAGCGGGCTTGAAATGTCACCCGGGCAAGGGTTTTTTTGGGCTGCAGAAAATTATTTGCCTTAGACATGAGGTGACTTCGGGACGGTGGGTCCCCATATGGTTAAGGTTGCAGCCCTTGACGCTCTTCCTCCTCCGCAGGACATTTCTGCCTTGCGCACCTTTCTCGGCCTGGCCAACTACTATCGCAGGTTTATTCCTGAGTTCAGTAGTCATGCCCAGCCCCTAAAAAAGCTATTGCAGAATATCAAGAATGGCTGTGGGCCGAGGAATAGCAGATCGTTTTCCAGTTCTTGAAAAATGCCCTGAAGCAGCACCCAGTGCTTCGGATGCCTGATCACCAAAGACCTTTCCTTCTTTACACTGATTGGAGCAGGTTTGGATTGGGAGCGGTTTTGGCACAAGTTGACGACGCCGGAGCCGAGTATGTGGTTGCTTATGCCAGTAGGAGCAACAACCGAGCTGAGGGGAACTATAACAGTTACCATGGGGAGCTTTTGGCAGCTGTGTGGGACATCCAGCATTTCAAGCCTTATTTGTACGGGGTCCCTTTCACACTGATAACCGACCACCAACCCCTGAAATGGATCATGGAAAATAGTAAGTTGACTGGCAAACTCGCCAGATGGGTGCTTATCCTGTAGGAATATGATTTCAACATTGTCCACCCGACAGGGGAAATCCATGGGAATGCCGACGGACTTAGTCGAAACCCTAATCCTTCTACATTGGATTCCACCGGAGCTCGACATGACGAAGACCCGGAAATCAGTTTGGGACTCATTCGAGCATCCTCCGCCTTAATTTGGCTTCCTCCATCTGGGGGGGCACTGTCCACCTTTGCAGCAGATGTTGAGGGGCAGGCACCCATTGGAGCCGGACGGAAAGACATCTGGAACGACTCCGAGGCTCTCCAATCCATCCAGCAGGGATCGCCTCTTCCCCATTTGGCTGGAGTTCAATTGTCTCGAGTTAAGACCCGGATGGCGGCGTATAAATGGGACCGAGGTGTTCTCCTCATGAAATGGTTAGACGGTACGAGGAAAGTGGTTCCTCCTCCATCAGATCGAGAAACACTGATTACTAATCTCCATAAGCAATGTGGACACTTCGGGCAGAAGCGGACCATTTCCCTAGTTACACGTTCTTATTGGTGGCACGGGTTGCGGGCCCAAGTCAACCGAATTGTACAGACTTGCTCTCCTTGCGATCGAGTTAAGGCCTCCTTTGACAAAAATGGCGGGACTGAGCTGCATTCTCTTCCTATCCGGGGGATGTTTTATCGGTGGTCTTTGGATCTTTTGGGACCTCTTCCGACCAACAGACGTGGGAATCGTTTCGTCTTGGTTATGATTGAACATTTCTCAAAATAGATAGAGCTTGTGGTTCTGCCCCGAAAGGAGTCCAAGTCCATCGGCGACGCTTTCTTGCAAAGGGTCCTGACACAATTTGGAGTGCCAGCAGAGGTTTTGACAGACCAAGGATCAGAATTCGCCAAAGAATTTACAAATCTTTTGGAGAAATGCCTCATCGACCATCGACTTACCAGTCGCGACTACCCTCAAGCCGAGTGTTTGGCCGAAAGGTGCGTACAGACAGTGAAGCGGTCACTACAGAAATATGCCGTTGAAGAGGACTTGGGAGAATTGGACAAAAGGGTGCCTTGGATTTCCATGGGATACAGATTCAGCAGACTGGCTTCCCTACACTCCTATAGCCCTTACTTCATTTTATTCGGACGACATCCCATTCTTCCTGGTGTTGCCTCGGCCCAAGCGGTGGTCCTCTCGAACATGGATAACAAGGGGACTGTCGAAAAAGTGATCGCCGGTCGTGCCAAAATCTTCCACCGAGAGATGCTTCTCGCCATGGGGATTTTACAGGCGGCACAACACCGGGATTAATTGTGGTATTCCCAGCACCGGAAACAGGGATTATGTGCCCAGACAGCGACAATTTATGCCGGGAGACTTTGTATATCGAATGCAACAAAAGAAGGACACGCTTGATATTTCTGCCGTGCGGGTGATTTTGAAAGTGGTGGAAGTCTCAAACAAGGGAGTTCTGACTTTGGAGGGGAAAGATGGTCGAAGAATTAAAGAGAATCAGATCAATGTGGCCCCTTGCCATCTCCGAGGATTGGAAGACGAACCCACTTTCCACTTGACTTACTTTGCCGATCATCCTTCTTGATCTTCATCATGCAACTTGTCCTCCCCTCAGCACGACATCTTGGTCTGCAATCAGTGTGGTCAGTGTTTGCATCCACCTTGTCTCCCCTCCTCGTGGGAATCACGCTCTCCATCCCCTAGTCCATGGTTCTGCGGGAATTGTGAATTGGGAGGGTAATTATTTCTTTTTCTTAGTCACGGCTGACTAAAAGGGGGGGAAATTGGGGCACCGACCCGATTACAGCCTCAAAAGCTTCACGCTTCACGAGCCTTATAAGCCTCACAAGCCTCATAGGCCTCATAAGCCTTACAAGCCTAATAAGCTTCACAAGCCTCACAATAATCATAAACTTCATAAGCCTCACAAGCCTAACAAGCCTCATAAGCCTCATAAGCCTCATTACCCTCACAAGCCTCACAAGCCAAATAAGCCTAAGAAGCCTCTCAAGCCTTATAAGCCTCACAAGCCCCACAAGCCTAAAAAGACTCATAAGCATCACAAGCCTCATAAGCCTCACAAGCCTTCTATGTCTCACAAGCCTCACAAGCCTTAAAAGCCTCACAAGCCTCAAAAGCCTCACGAACCTCACAAGCCTCAAGAGCCTTACAAGCCCCACAAGCCTCACAAGCCTCATAAGCCTCACAAGCCTCAAAAGCCTCACGATCCCCACGAGCCTCAAAGGCCTCACAAGCCTAACAAGCCTCATAAGCCTCACAAGCCTAACAAGTCTCACAAGCATCACAAGCTTCATAAGCCTCACAAGCCTCATAAGCCTCATAAGCCACACAAGCCACACAAGCCTCATAAGTTTCATAAGCCTCATAATCCACTTAAGTCTCACTAGCCTCACAAGCCTCAAAAGCCTCAAAAGCCTCGCAAGCCTCATAAGCCTCATAAGCCTCATAAACCTTATATGCCTCACATGCATCATAAGCAACAAAAGCCACACAAGCCTTAAAGCCTAATGAGCCTCATAATCCACATAAACCTCAGAAGCCTCATAAGCCTCACAAGCCTCATAAGACTCATTAGCCACCATAGCCACACAAGCCTCATAAGCCTCATAATCCACATAAGCCTCACAAGCCTTATAGCCTCATAAGCCCCAAAAGCCTCAGAAGCCTCATAAGCCTCACATGCCTCATAAGCCTCATAAGTCTCACAAGCCTCACAAACCTCATAAGCCTCGCAAACCTCATAAGCCTCATAAACCTCATAAGCCTCACAAAACTCACAAGCCTCATAAGCCTCATAAGCCTCAAAAGCCTCATAAGTCCCACAAGCCTTATAAGAATCATAATCATCACAAGCATCATAAGCCTCCAAGCCTCACAAGCCTCTCAAGCCTCCCAAGCCTCATATGCCTCATAAGCCTTAGTAGCCTCATAGGCCTCATAAGCCTCATGAGCCTCATAAGCCTCATATGCCTCCTAAGCGTCCTAGGACTCATAAGCCTCACAAGCCTCACAAGCCTCACAAGACTCATATGCTTCATAAGCCTCATAAGCCTCACAAGCATCATAAGCTTCATAAGCCTCAGCAGCCTCATAAACCCCACAAGCCTCAAAAGAATCATAAACATCACAAGCCTCATAAGCCTCACAAGCTTTAGAAGCCTCACGAGCCTCACAAGCCTCATAAGCCTCACAAGCCTCACAAGCCTCACAAGCCTCACAAGCCTCACAAGCCTTAGAAGCCTCACTAGCCTCACAAACCTCATAAGCCTCATTAGTTGCCTAAGCCTAAAAAGCTTTACAAGCCTCACAAGCCTCACAAGCCTCACAGCCTCAAAAACCTCACAAGCCTAGCAAGCCTCACAAGCCTCGTAAGCCTCATAAGCCTCATAAGCCTCATAAGCTTTATATGCCTCACAAAACTTATAAGCCACAAAAGACACATTAGCCTCAAAGCCTCATAATCCTCATAATCCACATAAGCCTAAGAAGCCTCACAAGCCTCACAAGCCTCATAAGCCACACAAGCCTCAAAAGCCTCATAAGCCTCATAATCCACAAAAGCCTCACAAGCCTCATAGCTTCATAAGCCTCACAAGCCTCGCAAGCCTCGTAAGACTCGTAAGCCTCCCAAGCCTCACAAGCCTCACAAGCCTCACAATCCTCACATGCCTAATAAGACTCACAAGCCTAACAAGCCTCACCTCACAAGCCTCATAAGCCTCATTAGCCTCATAAGCCTCACAATCTTCTCAAGCCTCATAAGCCTCATAAGCCTCGCAAGCCTCACAAGCCTCACAGGCATCATAAGCCTCACAAGCCTCAGAAGCCTCATAAGCTTCACACCTCACGTGCAACACAAGTCTCACAAACATAATATGCTTCATAAGACTCACAAGCCTCATAAGCCACATAAGCCTTATAATCCCCATAAGCCTCATAAGCCTCATAAGCCCCACAAGCCTCCTAAAATTCACAAGCCTCACAAGCCCCACAAGCCTCATAAGCCTTATATGCCTAATAAGCATCACCAGCCTCATAAGCATCACAAGCCTCACAAGCCTCACATGCCTCCCAAACCTCACAAGCCCCATAAGCCTCACAAGCCTCATAAGCCTCACAAGCCTCACAAGCCTCATAATCCTCACAAGCCTTATAAGCCTCTTAAGCATCATAAGCCTCATAAGCCACACAAGCCACACAAGCCTCACAAGCCTCACTAGCAAAATAAGCCTCATAAGCCTCAGAAGCCTCATAAGCCTCATACCTCACATGCCTCATAAGCCTCACAAGCCTTATATACCTCATAAGAATAATAAGCCTCATAAGCTCATAAGCCTTATAATCCTCACAAGCCTCATAGCCCTCATAAGCCTCAAAAGCCTCAAAAGCCTCATAAGCCTCAAAAGCCTCACAACTCTATAAGCCTCAAAAGCTCAAAAATCCCTACTAAGTCTCACAAGCCTCATGTTCTTACAAGCCCCTCATAAAAGCCTCGTAAAAAGCTTCACAGTCTCAAAAAGCCTTTTATAAGCCTCAAAAGCCTCTAAGCTCATAAGCCTCCTCATATAAGTTATAAGCCTTACTCACCCTGCAAGCCCACAAGCTCACAAATCGCACCTCACAAGCCTCACAAGCCTCATATGCCTCAGAAGCCTCATAAGCCTCACTAGCCTCATAAGTATCACAAGCCTCATAGGCCTCACAAGCCTCACACGCCTCACAAGCTTCATAAGCCCCACAAGCCTCATAAGACTCATAAGCCTCTCAAGCCCCACAAGCCTTAGAAACTTCATAAGCCTCACAAGCCTCACAAGCCTCACAAGCCTCATAAGCCTCACAAACCTCACAAGCCTCACAAGCCTCACAAGCCTCACAAGCCCAATAAGCCTCACAAGCCTCATAAGCCTCACAAGCCTCACAAGCATCATAATCCTCACAAGCCTTATAAGCCTCATACGCATCATAAGCCTCATAATCCACACAAGCCTTACAAGCCTCACTAGCCTCCCAAACCTTACAAGCCCCACAAGCCTCACAGGCCTTATAAGCCTCACAAGCCTCATAGGCCATAAAAGCCTCACAAGCCTCACAAGCCTCACAAGCATCATAAGCCTCACAAGCCTCATAAGCCTCATAAGCCTCCTAAGCCTTATAAGCCTCATAAGCCTATAAGCCTCATAAGCCTCATAAGCCTCACAAGCCTCATAAGCCTCACAAGCCTCACAAGCCTCATAAGCATCACAAGCCTCACAAGCCTCACAAGCCTCACAAGCCCCACATGCCTCATAAGCCTCATAAGCCTCATAAGCCTCATAAGCCTCATAAGCCCCACAAGCCATATAAGATTCATTATCATCACAAGCCTCTTACGCCTCACAAGCCTCATAAGCCTCACAAGCCTCAGAAGCCTCACAAGCCTCACATGCCTCACAAGCCTCATAAGCCTCAAAAGCCTCATCCGCCTCCTAAGCTTCCTAAGACTCATAAGCCTAACAAGCCTCACAAGCCTCATATGCCTTATAAGCCTCACAAGCCTCACAAGCCTCACAAGCCTCATAAGCCTCATAAGCCTCATAAGCCCCACATGCCTCAAAGTCCTCAAAAGCTTAAGCCTCATAAGCATCACAAGCCTCATAAGCCTCATAAGCCTCATAAGCCTCACAAGCCTCATAAGCCCCACAAGCCTCAAAAGAATCATAAACATCACAGGCCTCATAAGCCTCACAAGCTTGAGAAGCCTCAGAAGCCTCACAAGCCTCAAAAGCCTCATAAGCCTCACGAGCCTCACAAACCTCACAGTCCTCACAAGCTGCATAAGACACACAAGCTTTATAAGCCTCACAAGCCTCGCGAGCCTCATAAGCCTAATAAGCCTCATTAGCCTCAGAAGCCTCATAATCCTGACAAGCCTCATAAGCCTCATAAACCCCATAAACCTCACAAGCCTCACAAGCCTCATATGCCTCACAAGCCTCATAAGCCTCAAAAGCCTCATAAGTATCACAAGCCTCATATGCCTCACAAGCCTCACAAGCCTCACAAGCCTCATAAGCCTCACAAGCCAAATAAGCCTCACAAGCCTCACAAGCCTCATAAGCTTCACGCCTCACGAGCCGCATAAGCCTCACAAGCCGCATAGGCCTCATAAACCTCACAAGCCTAACAAGTTTCACAAGCCTCACATGCCACATAAGCCTCACAAGCAAATAAGCCTAACCTAACAAGCCTCACAAGCCTCAAAAGCCTCACAAGCCTCATAAGCCTATAAGCCTTACAAGCCTCAAAAGCCTCATAAGCCTCACAACCCTCATAAGCCTTATAAGCCTCACACGCCTCATAAGACTCGCATACCTCAAAGCCTCATAAGCATCATAAGCCTCACAAGCCTCATAAGCCTCATAAGCCACGCAAGCCACACAAGCATTATAAGCCTCGTAATCCACATAAACTTCACAAGCCTCACAAGCCTCACAAGCCTCACAGCCTCAAAAACCTCACAAGCCTCACAAGCCTCACAAGCCTCAAAAGCCTCATAAGCCTCTTAAGCCTCATAAGCTTTATATGCCTCACAAGCCTCGCAAGCCTCATAAGCCTCTTAAGCCTCATAAGCTTTATATGCCTCACAAGCATCATAAGCCACAAAAGCCACACAAGCCTGAAAGCCTCATTAGCCTCATAATCCACATAAGCGTAAGAAGCCTCACAAGCCTCACAAGCCTCACAAGCCTCATAAGCCTCACAAGCCTTATAAGGCTCATAAGCCACAAAAGCCACACAAGCCTCAAAATCCTCATAAGCCTCATATTCCACAAAAGCCTCACAAGCCTCATAGCCTCATAAGCCTCGCAAGCCTCGCAAGACTCGTAAGCCTCCCAAGCCTCACAAGCCTCACAAGCCTCTCAATCCTCACAAGCCTCCTAAACTTCATAAGCCTCATATGCCTCATAAGCCTCACAAGCATCACAAGTCTCACAAGCCACATAATCCTCACAAGCCTCATAAGCCTCATAGGCCCCATAAGCCTCTTTAGCCTCACAAGCCTCCCAAGCCTACCAAGCTTCCGAAGGGTCCCAAGCCTCACAAGCCTCCCAAACCTCCCAAGCTTCCCAAGCTTTTTAAGCCTCCCAAGCATCACAAGCCTCACAAGCCTCACAAACCTCACAATCATCATAAACCTTACAGACATCACAAGCCTCACAAGCCTCATAAGCCTCATAAGCCTCACAACCCTCATAAGCATTATAAGCCTCATAGGCCTCATAAGCCCCGCATACCTCAAAGCCTCATAAGCCTCATAAGCCTCACAAGCCACATAAGCCTCATAAGCCACGCAAGCCACACAAGCCTCATAAGCCTCGTAGTCCACATAACCTTCACAACCCTCACAAGCCTCACAAGCCTCACAGCCTCAAAAACCTCACAAGCCTAGCAAGCCTCACAAGCCTCGTAAGCCTCATAAGCCTCATAAGCCTCATAAGCTTTATATGCCTCACAAAACTTATAAGCCACAAAAGCCTAACAAGCCTCACAAGCCTCACAAGCCTCATAAGCCTCATTAGCCTCATAAGCCTCACAATCTTCTCAAGCCTCATAAGCCTCATAAGCCTCGCAAGCCTCACAAGCCTCACAGGCATCATAAGCCTCACAAGCCTCAGAAGCCTCATAAGCTTCACACCTCACGTGCCTCATAAGTCTCACAAGCCTAATATGACTCATAAGACTCACAAGCCTCATAAGCCGCATAAGCTTTATAATCCGCAAAAGCTTTATAAGCCTTAAATGCCTCACACGCCTCACAAGCCTCATAAGCCCCACAAGCCTCATAAAACTCACAAGCCTCACAAGCCCCACAAGCCTCATAAGCATCATATGCCTAATAAGCATCACAAGCCTGATAAGCATCACAAGCCTCACAAGCCTCACATGCCTCCCAAACCTCACAAGCCCAATAAGCCTCACAAGCCTCATAAGCCTCACAAGCCTCACAAGCCTCATAATCCTCACAAGCCTTATAAGCCTCATACGCATCATAAGCCTCACAAACCCCATAAGCCTCAAAAGCCTCACAAGCCTCATAAGCCTCACAAGCCTCACGAGCCTCACAAACCTCAAAGTCCTCACAAGCCGCATAAGTCTCACAAGCTTTACAAGCCTCACAAGCCTCGCAAGCCTTATAAGTCTAAGAAGCCTCATTAGCCTTAAGAGCTTCATAAGCCTCACAAGCCTCAAAAGCCTCATAAACCCCATAAGCCTCACAAGCCTCACAAGCCTCATATGCCTCAAAAGCCTCATAAGCCTCACTAGCCTCATAAGTATCACAAGCCTCATAGGCCTCACAAGCCTCACACGCCTCACAAGCTTCATAAGCCCCACAAGCCTCATAAGACTTATAAGCCTCTCAAGCCCCACAAGCCTTAGAAACTTCATAAGCCTCACAAGCCTCACAAGCCTCACAAGCCTCATAAGACTCACAAACCTAACAAGCCTCACAAGCCTCACAAGCCTCATAAACCTCACAATCTTCTCAAGCCTCATAAGCCTCATAAGCTTGGCAAGCCTCACAAGCCTCACAGGCATCATAAGCCTCACAAGCCTCACAAGCCTCAAAAGCCTCATAAGCCTCATAGCCTGACAAGCCTCAAAAGCCTCATAAGCCTTACAAGCCTCACAAGCCTCACAAGCCTCATAAGCCTCACAAGCCTCACAAGCCTCATAAGCATTACAATCCTCACAAGCCTCACAAGCCTCACAAGCCTCACCAACCTCACATGCCTCATAAGCCTCAGAAGCCTCATAAGCCTCATAAGCCTCACAAGCCTCACAAGCCTCATAAGCCTTACAAGCCTCACAAGCCTCACAAGCCTCATAAGCCTCATAAGCCTCACAAGCCTCATAAGCATTACAAGCCTCACAAGCCTCACAAGCCTCATAAGCCTCACCAGCCTCACATGCCTCATAAGCCTCATAAGCCTTATAAGCCTCAGAAGCATCATAAGCCCCACAAGCCATATAAGATTCATAAGCCTCACGAGCCTCATCAGCCTCCTAAGCTTCCTAAGACTCAAAAGCCTAAGAAGCCTCACAAGCCTCATATGCCTCATAAGCCTCACAAGCCTCATATGCCTCATAAGCCTCACAAGCCCCACAAGCCTCATAAGCCTCATAAGCATCATAAGTCCCACATGCCTCAAAGTACTCAAAGGCATAAGCCTCATAAGCCTCACAAGCCTCATAAGCCTCATAAACCTCACAAGCCTCATAAGCCCCACAAGCCTCAAAAGAATCATAATCATCACAAGCCTCATAAGCCTCACAAGCCTCACGAGCCTCACAAACCTCAAATTCCTCACAAGCCGCATAATTCTCACAAGGTTTACAAGCCTCACAAGCCTCGCAAGCCTTATAAGCCTAAAAGACTCACAAACCTAACAAGCCTCACAAGCCTCATTAGCCTCACAAGCTTCATAAGCCTCACAAGCCTCAGAAGCCTCATAAACCCCATAAGCCTCACAAGCCTAACAAGCCTCATATGCCTCAGAAGCCTCATAAGCCCACAAGCCTCACAAGCCTCACAAGCCTCACAAGCCTCACAAGCCTCATAAGCCTCAGAAGCCTCACAAGCCTCAGAAGCCTCACAAGCCTCAGGAGCCTCATAAGCCTCATTAGCCTCATTAGTCTCATAAGCCTCACAATCTTCTCAAGCCTCATAAGCCTCATAAGCCTCGCAAGCCTCACAAGCCTCACCGACATCATAAGCCTCACATGCCTCACAAACCTCATAAGCTTCACACCTCACGTGCCTCATAAGTCTCACAAGCCTAATATGCTTCATAAGACTCACAAGCCTCATAAACCTCACAAACCTCATAAGCCTCATAAGCCTCATTAGCCTCACAAGCCTAACAATCTTCACAAGCCTCATAAGCCTCATAAGCCTCGCAAGCCTCACAAGCCTCACAGGCATCATAAGCCTCACAAGCCTCAGAAGCCTCATAAGCTTCACACCTCACGTGCCTCATAAGTCTCACAAGCCTAATATGCCTCATAAGACTCACAAGCCTCATAAGCCGCATAAGCCTCATAATCCGCATAAGCCGTATAAGCGTTAGAAGCCTCACACGCCTCATAAGCGACATAAGCCTCATAATCCGCATAAGCCGTATAAGCGTTAGAAGCCTCACACGCCTCACAAGCCTCATAAGCCCCACAAGCCTCATAAAACTCACAAGCCTCATAAGCCCCACAAGCCTCATAAGCCTCATAAGCCTCATAATCCTCATAATCCTCATAAGCATCAAAAACATCATAAGTGTCATAAGCCTAATAAGCATCACAAGCCTCATAAGAATCACAAGCCTCACATGCCTCTTAAACCTAACAAGCCCCATAAGCCTCACAATCCTCATAAGCCTCACAAGCCTCACAAGCCTCATAATCCTAAGAAGCCTTATAAGCCTGATAAGCATCATTAGCCTCATAAGGCTCACAAGCCTCACAAGCCTCACAAGCCTCACAAGCCTTTTAAACCTCACAAACCTCACAAAACTCACAAGCCTTATAAGCCTCACAAGCCTCATAGGCCTTAAAAGCCTCACGAGCCTCACAAGCCTCATAAGCCTCATAAGCCTCATAAGCCTCACAAGCCACATAAGCCTCATAAGCCTCATAAGCCTCACAAGCCTCATAAGCCCCACAAGCCATAGAAGCCTCAGAAGCCTCACAAGCCTCACAATCCTCATAATCCTCAAAAGCTTCAAAAGCCTCACGATCGTAACGAGCCTCATGGGCCTCAGAAGCCTCACAAGCCTTATATGCCTAACAAGCCTAACAAGCCTCAAAAGCTTCACAAGCCTCATAAGACTCATATGCCTCATTGGCCTCACAAGCCTCATAATCTTCACAAGCCTCATAAGCCTCATAAGCCTCCTAAGCCTCACAAGCCTTAGAAGCCTTAGAAGCCTCACTAGCCTCACAAACCTCACAAGCCTCAAAAGCTTCATAAGCCTCACAAGCCTCACAACCTCATAAGCCAAATAAGCCTCATTAGCCTCACAAGCCTCATAAGCCTCACAAGCCTCAAAAGCCTCATAAACCCCATAAGCCTCACAAGCCTCATATGCCTCATAAGACTCAGAAGCCTCATAAGCCTCATAAGCCTCATAATCCTCATAAGCCTCATAAGCCTCATAAGCATCACATGCCTCATAAGCCTCAAAAGCCTCAGACGCCTCACAAGACTAATAAGCCCCACAAGCCTCGAAACCTCATAAGCGTCACACGACTCACAAGCCTCATAAGCCTCATTAGCCTCACAAGCCTAATAATCTTCACAAGCCTCATAAGCCTCATAAGCCTCGCAAGCATCACAAGCCTCACAGGCATCATAAGCCTCACAAGCCTAAGAAGCATCATAAGCTTCACACCTCACGTGCCTCATAAGCCTCACAAGCCTTATATACCTCATAAGACTCACAAGCCTCATAAGCCGCATAAGCCTCATAATCCTCATTAGCCTCATTAGCCTCATAAGCCTCATAAGCCTCACAAGCCTCATAAGCCTCATAAGCCTAAAAAGCCTCACAAGCCCATAAGCCCCACAAGCCTCATAAAACTCACAAGCCTCACAAGCCCCACAAGCATCATAATCCTCATAAGCCTCATAATCCTCCTAATCCTCATAAGCCTCATAAGCCTCATATGCCTTATAAGCCTAATAAGCATCACAAGCCTCATAAGCATCACAAGCGTCACAAACCTCACATGCCTCCCAGACCTCACAAGCCCCATAAGCCTCACAAGCCTCATAAGCCTCATAAGCCTCACAAGCCTCATAATCCTCACAAGCCTTATAAGCCTCATAAGCATCATAAGACTCATAAGCCTCACAAGCCTCACATGCCTCCCAAACTTTACAAGCCCCACAAGCCTTACAAGCCTTATAAGCCTCACAAGCCTCATAGGCCATAAAAGCCTCACAAACCTCACAAGCCTTATAGGCCTTATATGCCTCAAAGGCCTCATAAGCCTTACAAGCCTCACAAGCCTCATAAGCCTCATAAGCCTCACAAGCCTCACAAGCCTCACAAGCCTCATAAGCCTCACAAGCCTCACAAGCCTCACAAGCCCCACAAGCCTGATAAGCCTCATAAACCTCATTAGCCTCACAAGCCTCACAATCTTGACAAGCCTTATAAGCCTCATAAGCCTCGCAAGCCTCACAAGCCTCACAAGCATTATAAGCCTCACAAGCCTCACAAGCCTTATAAGTTTCACACCTCATGTGCCTCATAGCTCTCATAAGCCTTATAGGTAGTGTTGTGTATTGGTAAAAAACTTATCGCGATAACACCGATACCGATAGTTATCGGTTATCGAACGGTCAGAGGTTCCGATATATCGGTCTGGGACCAACAAATTCCATATTGGCGATAACTTTAAAAAAATATTGTATACATACAATAGTACTTTATAACATACTATATTATTTTATTGACTTTGTATAGCGTGGCATGCCACGTATAGAAATCTGTTCCGTTACTGTTTAACTACAATTTATTACGGTAAACGCGGCCCATAAACGTTGGATGGTTAACTGAACGAAAACTTTACAGCGACGTACGGAAATTTACTAAAAACCTGGTGAACATGGAACTGGAAAAGGACGGCTGACACAAAAGTGCAACGGACGCAAAACAACATTCTGCGCGCCGCCGAAATCGAACGGACGACTTGGAATGGGAAAACACGAAGGAACGGGCCAGCGATAGCGCCGGCATCCCGGAATGGCTCATTTGGCAGTTTTTGCCAAAGAAGCCGACAGATTGACACGTGGCAGGTCCCCAGTGGATCGACAAAGCCATGGCGTCGGATGTGAAAGGTACATCGTTTTTACTGGATTCGTATCAAAATCATACAGATTTTATGGCGGCTACGGTAATTTCTATGCTTGTACACGTCCGGAGAATATGACGTACAGTTGAGTGTAGAGACCGTACATTTACCTGTATGGTCCGTACAGTTATCGCCGATAAATATCGTTATCGGCATTATCGCCAATAAGTACCCGATATTATCGGCTACTTATCGGCGATAGGGCCGATATCGATATATCGTACCAATATATCGATTATCGGATACCCGAAAAAAGGCCCATATCGGTTATCGGCAAATCCTTACAGATACACAACACTACTTATAGGCCTCAAAAGCCTCACAATCCTAATAAGCTTCACAAGCCTCACTTGCCTAATAAGCCTCACAAGCCTCACAAGCCTCACATGCCTTTGAAGCCTCACAAGCATCACAAGCCTAATAAGCCTCACACGCCTCATAAGCCTCTCAAGCCTCAAAGCCTCACAAGCCTAATAAGCCTCACAAGCCCATAAACCTCATAAGCCACAGAAGCCACTCAAGCCTCATAAGCCTCATAAGCCTCATAAGCCTCATAATCCACATAATCCTCATAAGCCTAACATGCCTCATTTTCTTTAATTTCCTCTCACTTTCGCATATGGTTTATTCTCACGCTTTTGAAGAAGCTTATTTTTTCGCTCAATATGAACGAAACCACATTTCCCTATCTTACAATCTGTAGGTGCTGCAATAGACTGCAAGACATAAACAACGACAATGCCAGTTGTTGCATCCCTTGATCCAATCGAGACAAAACATAGTGCGAGGAAAAGAATTGTGTTCGCCATCAGCATCCGCCGTTGTATAATGCATGACTCATTCTGTACAAACCTTTGCGGGCACCATCAAATCAAGCGAAAAGTCGTAGACGTTAAAAAAGTCACAACGAAAATGACAAAAGTATCGGCGATGTTCAACATATCGCATGGGCGCCAAAGCGAAAACTTTGGGAAATGGCCAAGCCAGGGATCGATCCCGTGACCTTGTGGTTGCCGTACACTAGCTCTACCAACTGAGCTACCCGGCCGATTGTGCATGCAAGCGCCTAAAACCGAATTTAATGCAATGAAGGGCGCACTGGCAGACCAACATTTACTGCGATACACACGTGTGGAGTACGAAGTGGGCATTCCTCCAACACACCCCCTCATGATGTGCTCCATCTCGTGTGGCTTGCAAACGCCCCCTTGCTCCGATACCATTATATCGGCCATTCGACATATCACATGGGCGCCAAAGTGAAAACTTTGGGAAATGGCCAAGCCGGGGATCGAACCCGGGACCTTGTGGTTGCCATACACTAGCTCTACCAGCTGAGCTACCGGGCCGATTGTGCATGTAAGCGCCTAAAACCGAATTTACGGCAATGAACGGCGCAACATTTACTCCGATACACACGTGTGGAGTCCAAAGTGGACATTCCTCCAACACGCCCTCCCACGATGTACTCCATCTCGTGTGACTTACAAATGCCCCCTTGCTTTAATACCATATTGAGGATCGAGGATATTCAACATATCGCATGGGCGCCAAAGTGAAAACTTTGGAAAATGGCCAAGTCTGTGATCGAACCCGGGACCTTGTGTTAGCCGTACACTAGCTCTACCAACAGAGCTACCCGGCCGATGTCCATGCAAGCGCTTGAAACCGAATTTACGGCAATGAACGGTGCATAGCACAACCACCATTTAATGCGATACACACGTGTAGAGTCCGAAGTGGAAATTCCTCCAACAAGGCCCCTCACGATGTACTTCATCTCGTGTGGCTTGCCAACGCCCGAGGTGGATTGGCGGAAGCCATAAAATTGTACACAAGAGAAAGATCAATGCATTAGAGAGAGAAATTGATTTGTATTTGGGATGATTTCATTGAGTGAGAAAATTCACTTTAATACAAAATACACAGAGCTAATTACTGTGGAGTCTAAGCACTCTTTGCTTCGCTGTAACTAAAAGGATTCTAGTCAATATTCTAATACATCTGTTCAAGATTTTACTTGACTATTTTCTAACGTATGTTGACTAGATTCTAACGTAAGTTAGATTGTAATAGATTGACTTTAGATCGGCAATGTACAAAAGTAATTAAGACCTAAAGTAACAACGTAGACTCAAGCGACAAAGAGTTCGAAAACAAAATTAAAGTACAAAAGAGAATTAAGACAAACAAAAAACATATGTAGAAAAAAAAAGATCGTCGCCCAAAGGACTTGTAAGTAGAGCGACAAGACTGGACCAACGCATGTTAAGTACAACAAGACCAAGACCGGACCGACGCATGTAATGATGGGTACGGACGAGACCCAGACCGGACCGACGTATATAATGAAGAGTACGGACAGAACTAACGCTAAATGACCCTTAACACCCCCCTTCAAGCGAAAACTACGAAATAGATTGAGATGAAAACAAGGAAATTTAGCTTAGAGGAGAAGGAAGACAAAGGTCGGAGGGGAGGCGATGTTGCTCAAAGTGAGGGTGATGAAGAGCCTTGGTGAGATAATCAGCCACTTGGTCAGCGGATTTGACATAAAGAAACTGGAGAGTGTCATCTTCGACTCGCTCCCGAAAGTAATGATACTGATTCTCAATGTGCTTCGTCCGCTTGTGATGAACAGGATTGCTGATCAAAGCAAGGGCTCGTTGGGAATCGGAAAAAGTAGGAGTAGGGGTTGAACGGGGAAATCCAAGTTTGGGAAGCAAAGTCCGAAGCCAAACAGCTTCCTTGGCGGCATGACAAGCGACCATATATTCCGCCTCAGTGCTGGAGCATGCCAAGGTAGGTTACTTTTTGCATGACTAAGAGATAAGACCATTGCCCAAAAAGAAGCACGAGCCAGTGGTGGAACGGCGGGAAAGCTCATCTTGTGCCTAATCTGGGTCAACAAAACCCGTAAGAGCACTAGAGTCAGAGAAAGAATATGTAAGACAAAGAGTTTTAGTGTCTGTAGATAACGAAAGACAAGTTTGACTGTAACAAGATGATTAAGAGAAGGACGTTTGAGGATTTGACTGAGTTTAGTGCTAGTTGTGGCAATGTTAGGACGGGTGGCCTGCATGGCGCACATAAAGGCTCCGACAGTCAAGCAGTAAGTGGAATGGAGGGAGGGGGAGAGAAGGGATTGAGTGGATGGGAGGAGAGGGGAATTGGCATCCAAAGGAGTGGAAAGGGAGGAGCAGTCTGCCATGCCAAAGCTTTCCAAAAGATTAGAGACAAAGGTCTTCGAGAGAGGGAGAGGGTGCGAGCTGAGCGGTTACGACAAACTTGAATGCCCTAATAATACGTGAGCTCACCTAGATCGGCCATGTCAAAATGGGTTTGAAGGAGAGATTTGACAGTAGAGATTTCAGAGTGGGAATGACCAACAAGAAGTAGATCATTGACAAATGTGGCAACAATAATCAAAGAGGTGCCAGAGCCGCGAGAGTAAATGCTAAAATCGACATCAATTCAGGTAAATCTTTCTTTCCGCATAATAACATCTATAGTATGGTTCAATACACGAGGGGATTGTTTTAATCTATATATTGTTTAAATGAGATGGCAAACTATATGTTTATATCTAGGGGAAATATAGCCCTGAGGTTGATGCATGTAAATGTCCTCGAACAAGATCCCATTTAAGAAGGTATTCTTAACATCCATCTGATGAACATGGAAATCATATTCTGTAGCTAAAGCAAGTAAAGTACGGATAGATGTTAACTGTGCAACTGGAGCAGAGGTTTTAGTGAAATATATACGTTCGATTTGGGAAAAGCCCTTTGCCACATAGCAAGTTTTGTATTTGTCCACGGATCCATCCGTTTTCTGTTTTACACGGAAGACCCATTTTGAGCCGATTTCCTTTATTCCACGGGGAAGGGGAACAAGATTCCATGTTTTGTTGGAAGTTAAGGCATTGAATTCATCATCAGTGGCAATTTTCCAAAGGGAGGCATCATCAGGACATTTTAGGGCTGCTTTGAGATAGAGGGGCTAAAATAAGAGAGGCAACCATTTTGAGCCAATTGCATTTCTTCCAGGGAGAAGGGGAACAAGATTCTATGTGTTGCTGGAAATCAAGACATTGAATTCAACATCAGCGGGTATTTTCCAAAGGGAGGCATCATGATGTTTTAGGGCAGCTTTGGGAGAGAGGGGCTGAAATAAGAGAGGTAGAGGCCCTTGTTGAGTAAGCGTAAGCAAGAGAGGCATGGCCTATGGAGGTAATAAGCCGAGAGGGCGGAGCTCTAGGGCGTGAAGGGTTACGGCGAGGTAAAAGAGAGGGCACAGGAATATGGGAAGTCTCAAGCTCAGGGGGTGAAGGCTCAAGAGGAGTAAAAGGCCTAGGAAGAGGTGAGTGGGAAAAAATTGTGGGGGAAAGATTGTCAAAAAGAGGATCATCTTGGAAAAGAGGGAGAGAGGAGGTAGTATCTTCGGAATTTGTGACAGGGTGAAAAGGAAAGGCAGCTGATTGGCTGGCAGGAGTGATGGGAGCAACCGAGAAAACAAGAGGGGTAGGAGAAGATGGAGGAGGAGGGGGAACAAAAAGATAATGAGGGAAAAGGTATGGGAGGATTAGGAGGAGAAGGGTGGGCAGGTGTAAGGTAGGTGAGTTCAGATGGTTGAACAGATTGAAAGGGAAGTACTGGGGGAAGAGGGTGATAAAGGGTGAAGGAGGGAAAGTCAATAATAGGGGAAGAGGGGAAGGGAAGGGCGTACGAGACAAGGTTTGAAGAAGTGGCGTTTTGTTCAAAGTTACTTATCTGGTGGTGATGACGTGACTTTGAGAAGGACTCGAGATGCAGTACGCTCTAGAATTTGGAGCATACCCAACGAAAATGCCACGAAATGCGCGAGCAACCAATTTGATGTCCGATTGGAGCAGGTCTTTATACCACGCTTCACATCCAAATACTCGAAGGTGGCGTGTATCTGGTTTGACAATGGACCACGCTTCCATTGGAGTAGATTTTTGTAAAGCATTAGTGGGACAGAGATTGCGTAGGTAATTTGCGCAAACGATAGCCTCTACCCAAAATTCATATAGCAAATTGGAAAGGTATAGCTTGGAGCGTAACATGTCGTGTAATGTTCGATTGTACCTTTTTGCGATACCGTTCTGTTGTGGCGTCCGAGGCGCCGTTAAATGACGCGAGATTCTATGTTGCATAAGGAATTCAAAAAACTGGTTGGAGAAAAATTCGCCACCGTTGTCATTGCGCAAGAACTTGATTCGTTTGTTGTGAAATTTTTCTGCCAACGCCTTATATTCCTAAAATCGTGCAAAAGCGACAGATTTATGACAAATTAGATACACGTGTGAAAAACGAGTGGCCTGGTCAACGAAAGTGACAAAATAAAAGGATCAACTGTAGCTGCGCGTGCACAGGGGACCGCATACGTTCGTGTGTACAAGTGCAAGTGGTTCAGTGATGACGGTAGTGCTAGTGGAAAATGAGTGACGCGACATTTTTCCTTGCACGCAACCGTGACAAAAATCCAAAGATTTGTTAGAAAATGAATTTATTCCGGTTACAAGATTTGGCAAAGTACGCAAATTTTTACTATTTAAATTACCATATCTTAAATGCCAAAGTGGAAACTTTCGACGCTAACACTTAAAGATAATATCTTTGGTGTACTATACGATTATAGGACGTACATAGAATCTCGCGCTACCCCAAAACCTACAGTACTATTGTCTTTTTTATCAAGAAACATTACCTTATCATTAATAAATTCAGCTTTTAAGCCGTCATTAGTGGCAACTTTGACAAAAAATAGATTCTTAGCTAGACCTAGAACAAAGAGTACATTGCGAATGTGAATAAACACATTAGGGACGTTTACGTCGCCACAATGAGTAACCAACAGAATGCAGTCGTCTCCTAAGCGAATCTACATAGGAGATGATAAAGGAAAAAGGTGAGTGAACCATTCGGATCGTGGTGAAAGGTGGTGACTAGCACCACTATCTACTAGCCAATCGTCAAGGGTTTGAGATAAAAAAGCGTACCCTTGTGGAAATTGAGTATCCGGGGTGACAGAATTTGGGATATGATGGGCAGCATTGCCATATCCAAATTCTGGTGAGGGAGGGAGGACAAAAGGGAAAGCTACTAGAGCGGGATAATTAGAGGGTAAATGTGGGGAGAAAGCAGTCGACCAAGGAAAGTTATCGGAGTTTGAAGAGGCATAGTGCGATGCGACGTTAGAAGATTGTGGTAGGGATGGAGAAGGGGAATAATGGTGTGGATAAAGAAAATTTGGAGGGAAAAAAGGGTGTGGAGG
>JBBHKE010000279.1:56368-69406 GCA_037447655.1 Zygnema cylindricum | reverse complement strand
TGCTTAAGTATGTCTACTTCTAAAACTACTGCTGCAGCACCACCTGCACCAATTCTCATAGAACAACAACATCCACAGTAAGTCTTTTGCACTTATCATACAGAGGCTTTTGTCCTTATAACACTTCCACACTAAATGTTGTGCAATCTCGTAGATGTTTTCTGACCATCTCATATCTGTAATAAATTCTGTGACCTTTGTCAGTGTCATTCGCTTCTCATAGATATCAACACAAATGCGGTGTACTCTGTCTGACCATTTAATTTGCCCCTCTTAATTATCCACACTAAATATGAGAATGTTTGTTCCCACTTCCATATATCCACGTCAATGAGTTTTGCTCCTCTCATGCCTCTATAGTAATTGCCGTGTATTCCTCACTTGCCCCTCTCATACATCCCACAAAATGTCGTGCACGCTGTTTGAGAATGGTATTTGCTTCTTTCCTACTTCCACACAAAATATTGTGTACGGTTGTCTTCATAATGGACATAACAAAAACTGTAAGTCACCCAATTTAATGTTGTTTTTTAACTAAAAAACATACAAAGAAAAGTTTCGAAATTACGGAAGAAGGGGTAACAAATACAATGATAAAAACCAGTCACATTCTCGAAATTGTAAGAAAAGTCCAGGTGCACAGTCAACATAGAAAAAAATGGAAGGGGAAAAAGTGACGAGGGGGAGAGTGAGGAGGGAGATGGGGTGAAAAGAAGGAGCGGCAGAGGGGGAGGGAGGTCGGGAAGAGGCGGGGTAAGAGGGGAGGGAGGGCAAGCTATAATCTAATTTATATTCCCCAAATATATAATGTAGAGTATATGCTAATATTAGCTAAATACAACAACTTAGTAAATTGTAACTAGTTACGTCAAAGATTTTTACACATATCGTGTCTCGTTCCAATATAGGGTTATTAAACCGGAACTGACATTGAGATTACGTATGAGAGTTTAGCATTTTAAATAAAGTCAGGTGTAAATCTATTACCACAATTAATTCTCCACCTCGATCTTATTTTTTTTTATCTTTTTTTTTTCTCTTCTCTCTCTCTCTCTTTTTTATTTGTTATTTCGCTCTCTTTCGACATCCCTCTTTGTGTGTCTCTCCCCCTCCTCTCACCTAATAGCACAATTATTGGTCCTTTTTGCCTTGATTTGTAAGAGATTAAGAAAAAAAATATTCTTGAACAAATTCCAGGTGTCCATATAACTGTGAGCTTGTGAGCTTATTGCCCATTTTTGAAGTTTTGTGGCAAGTTTCATACTAGTATAGTAAGTATAATAACACTTTAACTGAACATATGTCAACTGTTCAGAAAAGGTGGAAATCCTAAAAAAAATAAAAATTGTAACAAAGCATCCACAGAGAACGAGGATCCACAAGTATGTATCTATCATATCACATATGTAGATAATCAAATTTATACATGAGTGAATTTCGACAGTTGAACAGAAAACAAGACGCGACCCTTCACAACTTGGTCACAGGGAGGGACGATACCAGCGACACAACTTTGTTGCCAGGGACGATACCAGCGACACAACTTTGGCGGCAACAGTGAAGGTTGGCACATTGCTCAAGGAGACCGCACGTGCGCGAGCCAAGGGACGTTGAAAACAATACATGAAACGCTCGGAAAAAAAAACAAATATTTGCAAAAAGAAATCCCAAAGAAATCAATTTCCATTTAGGCGGCCGAACAAGAGAGGCAAACGCAAAGGCATGTTAAACAACCGTGGCTGTAAACTGTACCTATACGATGTTAAAAAGGCTGTAAATTGTACCTATACGATGTTAAAAAAGACGAGAGACATACGAAATAGTTTCAAAAATTACGATGTGTTGTGTGTCACTTCAAAAAGTTCGAAGACAAATTGTTCACGTTGACATGCATCACGGGCACTGTCGACATATACAATCATCACAAACTTAAGTAACAATTTCAAGTAAATACATACACGTGAAATTCGAGTGCACCAAATCCGCGGTTAAAAACAAAGTAAGTTCGCTAAGTTACAACTACGTGTAGCTTCTTAAGGTGGACTTCCATTAGCTAAAAGTGAGGTTGTTCATTGGATTTTGTCCTGTTTCATATCATTCCGTATTAGGGTGGGGCTCGATCAGGCAAAAAGTGAGGTTGAATACTACAATCCGTACAATTTTGAACCAAGCCGTATTGTTTTTTATTTTTATTAAACATATTTACTAAAGATGTGGAAAGATTTTCCATGCTTTCGGGCGACAACTTTGACCTTCCGATTTTGTGTTTTCAAAGCAAACGCCCATGATAAGCAAACGCTCATTTTATCATGCTGGTGTCCTCAAGTGTTCCAAAGGATGACGCTAACCACACATTGGGCTTGAACGATTGCTACACTTAGGAAATAATAGATATGACCCACGACATACAAATGATGATAACCTTACAATTGACAAAGGTTGTTTCCTTTCGAACAGAGTGGATTCAAATCCACCAAAACGGACGAAAGAATCTTTGTCAGAGGATATCTTCTGATGCTACTTTTGATATCATTTTACGCTCTTTTTGGTATCCATTGACGCTCTTTTTTATATCCATTGACCTCCACGTAAAAGACTTGGCATTTAAAACATAATTGCAAAAAATTGCAATGGTAAAACCATTTGTGTGCAAAAGGGGTAAAATTGAAAAAAAAACAAGAGGTATAACAAAGTAAGGCCATGTCCCCAAGTGTCAAATTAAAGGGTTTTTTTTCTGTCGTTTTTCTCAAAAACTTAGCGCCGTACCGCTTAACTTACTATCGTACAAAGAATTTGAAAAAAGTAAAAGTACAGTTTGTGTCATTGTCAAACTTACAATGTACCACATGTTGTCGTTTTGTATTTTACGCCCCTCGGCCATGTCAAGAAACATCGTTTTCAAAATTTAATTTAAAACACATCGGCGATGTGTTTTAAATTAAAGCACCACCGTTACACAAATAGTAAAAAATATTCACACGTGTGAAAAGTTTTCAAAAATTTTGAACGATTTTAAACGACGAGGAAATGTACACAATTCGTTATGTTTTGTCCATTAGCATCTGGTACAGTGCACGATTTGTTATGTTTTGCATGTTTGTGTTCAACACATATTTCTTTTCTACTCCGGGTCTCAAGATTTTGATGAGACGTAAAGGCAAAGCGCATCTTTTTCAACAATGAAACCACATAGACTGGAAAGTTGTACGTCTACAATGTCACGAATGACATGCGACATCACAAGTAGCTACAAAAAATACGATGCGTCAACATAGATTTTAGAAATTGACAACCATCACGGGTATTCTTAACGTATACAATTGTCACACAGGTAACTAACAATTTTGTTTTTACGCATTAGGATACCAGAAAATTGTGTACGGAGAATCTTGGCTTGAATTCAAAGTAAGTACGCTAAGTTACAATTACATGGGGATACGATCCAAGCTACGCCTAAAAAACGAAACAAAACAGAATGCTACACCGTGAATCACTATTAGTTTAGAAATAATTATGCCACACTTCCATTAGCGAGAAAAAATGAGTTTGCTTACCAAGGGTCGCATTGGTTCAAACCACTCCGCACCATTTATTTTTATTTTAGGAATAACATCTTTACTGAAGAATCGCCAAGGTTATGGGCGCAAAAGGTGACAGCCAGATTGTCTATTTTTTTTTCGATACGCCATCTCGCGAAACATTCAATGTGTGGCTAATGTCGATATAGAAAACAATACGCACACACTCAACGTGTAAAATTGGGTCGCGCGGAAAAGAAAAGAAAAATCCACAATGAGCGGGAGTTCATGTGCCTATAAGTCAAATACCTTCCGTTAAGGTGGGTGCAAGTCCACCGAAATTATCCCGTCACGCTCCCACCATCAATGTTTGCCATCGCCTTTTTGTGCTTCGGTTTTGAAATTTCAGATAGTACATTATAATGCACTTTGTACAAGTCACTAATTACCTCCGCTAATATAACTATTACGTCTAGACTTTGCCTTCGAAAATTCTTTATAGATTTTTAGCTTCGAATATTAGCCTACCAAACTGAGCCAGACATATAAAAAGTGGTTTACCGACCTGAGCTGATGGAATATACGACCATTAAACGTAGACGTACATCTATCGAAATTGCATAATTGTAATCCAACCTTAGTCTAAAAAAATAATTGGTGTTATTAACTCTAATTTGCGTACACGACCTTTCGCCCAAAAAAATGTATTTTAATTTGTGGATAACTCTAATTTAGGTGTATTTTTTCCCTAAGTGTAGCAACTATAAAGCGTGTTCACATAGTCGAAGTTTGAACATGTGAAAACAAATTCGCATGATTTTCCACTAACGTTATCATTGGGCATCAAATTTCAGTGCGCTTTTTCGTATCGACAACCTCACTTTCGCGTGTCGACGTACTCTCTTTCGCGTGTCTATGCCTTAAAATGACACCCTTTTTGTAGTATTTTACGAAATAACGAGCAGTTTTAGTACGGATTGACACATTTTCTACATTATACTTGAAAAAAAAGATTGAATTAAAGTTATAAACGCTAATTAAAATATATATATAGCAACGTAAAAAAAATAGGAGTTATTAATTCCACTATAGGTTTGAGGGTCAAAATTTGGGGGAGCCGAATCAGCGATTCACGGCATACAAACGTGAGCAAAGAACCAAAACAAAAATACTAGAGTTAAACTCCCTACAAAAAAAATGAACCTGGACAAGTTTACTCACAAAAAGCTAAGGTATACAACCACGAGGATCATGAATATGGATTGGGTCTCTTGGTGGAAGGTCTAGAAGACCCCGCCTTTTATCGGCCAGTGTGCTACGCCAAAAGAGAGGCGCAGTTTGTGATTGTTGAAGTGCACTTGAGACATGTTGAGGCTAGAACGCAACCAAAAGACTTAATGGAGGACTCCTTTGACCCCGAGATTCAAACGTTTTCTCGGACACTAGCAAAAGGTGGTCATCTAATGACTTGTCTTAAGATCTAAATATCTCTACTACAAATAGAACCTATTTGTTCGACGGGTCTCAGTGAGCGTAGTTTCTTTCCTTTGTAGTCCCTACGTCTCGAGCCGCCACCCCCCTATGCAAAGCCGCACAAAATGAAATCATTGGGGAAACTTCCTCCCTTTTTGTTGTATCCCTATCTTGGGCAATGGTTTTTTAACCAAATATTGACCGTGGGAAAGTGTACTCTGGCTGTAAAGTAAGAGAGTCTAATACAAAAGTGGGAGAGAGGAGAGTAAAGAAAGGGATTGTGAGAGGGAGAGGGAGAGGGTGAGGGAGATAGAGAGTGATAGGGAGAGGGTGAGGGAGATAGAGAGTGATAGGGAGAGGGAGAGGGGAAAGGGAGAGGGAGAGTGCCAACAGAGGGAGAGTGAGAAAACAAAGGTGATGGATTGGGAGAGTAAACGGGAGAGGCTAAGGCTGGGGAAGTGGGAGAGGGTAAGGAGAGAGAAGAGGGAGAGGGAAACGAAAAGAGAGGGTGAAAGAGAGGGAGAGGGTGAGGGAGAGGGAAAGGGAGTGAGTGAGGAAGTGGGATATGGAAAGGGAAAGGGAATAGGGAAGAGAGAGGGAGAGGGGGGGAGCGATTGAGAGGGAGAGGAAAAGAGATTGGAACAGGGGGATGGATAGGGAGTGTGAGAGAGGGAGAGAGATGGAGAGGGGGAGGGGGAGGGGGAGGGAGATGGAGAGAGACACAGTGAGAATAAAGAAAAGTGACAATGAGGGAAAGAGTGAGAGAGTGAGAAAGAGGGGGATTGAAAGAGAGAGGGATTGTTAGAGTGAGAAGGAGAAGAAAAGAGGAAGGGAGAGACGGTTTGAAAGGGAGAAGGAAAAGGAGAGGGTAAACAAGAGGAAGAATGAGTGGGAGAAGGGTAATGAGAGGGATTGGGGAAAGGAGAGGGAGAGGGAAAGAAAAATTAAAAGGGAGGAGAAAAAGGAGAGGGAGAGAGGGATAGAGAGGGAGAGTACGAGTGAGAGAGAGAATGCGAGGGAGAGGGAAAGTGAGAATAAGAGGGAGAAGGTCATGGAGAGTGAGATTGAGGGAGAGGGAAAAGGTGCAAGGAAAGGAGAGGGAGATGGAGAGACGAATTGAGAGGGGGGAGAAAAGAGAGAGGGAGATGAGGATGGAGAGAGCGAGTGTGAGGCAGAGGTAGAGGGCGAAGAGAGGAAAAGTGGTATGGAGGGAGGGAAAGATAGAGGGAGAGAGAGGTTGAGAAGGAGCCGGAGCAAGAGATGGTGATTGAAAGTGAGAGGGAGAGTGAGAGGGAGAGGGAGTGATAGATGGATAAAAAGATTAAAAGGGAGAGGGAAAGGGAGAGGGAGAAAGAGAAAGAGAGAGAGAGGAAAAGGTAAAGGAGAGGGAGAAAGTGAGATAGAGGGAAAATGAGTGGGAGAGGGAGTGTGGAAGGAAGAGGGAGAGGGAGAAAGAGAGACAGAGTGCGAGGGGGGATAAAAGGTAGAAGTAGAAGTGGGTGGAGAGGGAGAGTTTGAGGGAGAGATAGGTGGAGAGTGAGAGAGAAGGAGAGAGAGTGAGGAAAAGGAGAGTGTGAGAGGAATTGATAGGGAAGGGGAAAGTGAGAGAAGACGCAAAGGGATAGATAGAGGGGGAGCGTGGATTTGGGTGGAGAATATGAAAGAGAAGAGAGGTTTAAAGAGCATTCGAGGGAAAGGAGATGGAAAAGAAGCGAATACGATAAGAAAAGGAAGAGGGATAGTGAGAGATGGAGGGAAGAATATACAATGCGCCCCCCTTAGGCGATCTTTTTGTCATTTGAGGTGTGTAACAGTAACAATGGATCGAACTTGTTCGTAAATGGGGTTATAGGTGTTACGAATATAGAGTTTTGAATTTGGTAGACGTACGCGAAAGAATCGCACGATTTGGAGTTGTATTTTAAAAGATATAGCAAATAGTGTTTTTAGGCGACAACGCGAGGTCAAAATAACGAGTGGGCGTTCATTGTAACCAGTCAAAGGTCAAACTAGCCGCGGAATTTCAAGCGCACGTTTAAAAAGTACCAAATGAATCAATATTTCGTTTGGTACGCATGATGGTTCGTTTCGTACAATTTTTAGTACGAAACGTCACTTTCACATAATGGAATTTCGTAGGTAGTTTCGCGTGTGAAATTTGCGACGCACGTTCGTGCGAAGTCGCGTTTTGATTGGCGCGCACTTTTGCACGTAAATGTTACTTAGTGAAATGTAGCGTTTGATTGGTTAGTAAATCCTACGTAGTTAATAAGAGATTTCGCACGCTTTTGCATTGGTTAGTCTGAGTCCTTCCTGATCAATGATTGGCACAGGTAAAATTTGTTCAACGGAACGTTGACTCTGGCTTGGCTAGTCGAGGGCGATGATGGATAAATAGGGAAGTCTAAGGGTAACATTCATTTAGACGAAAAGTGGGGCTCGTTATGGACGCCTTACGTTTTCGTACATAGCCATACATAGCCGTACTATATATATATATATATATATATATATATATATATATATATATATATATATATATATATATATATATATATATATATATATATATATATATATATATATATATATATATATATATATATATATATATATATATATATATATATATATATATATCTTTTTTCAGAAGAAACATCGTTACTGGAAAGCTGTCGGGAAGCTCCAATGATATAGGCGTAATTCTTGACCGTTGGATGTTTCACTTTTTGAGATCCGCGAAGCAATCGCGCACATCATCCAGTAGGCCCCAACTCTCCTCGCGAGGAGAGTTAGGGCCCACTGGATGATTGCGATTCATTACTATTGGTACACGTGAAAAATGAAAAAAATATCTTCTTTGAACAAGCAATCATAGGCGTGCACGTCGTACATGCCATGTGCCGCCTGCCACGCTGAATGCAGGTCAGGTTAAAAATATCTTCGCATGCTCCGTTTGACATCCACCGACATTAAAAGTTTGTCGCGACCTTGAAAGTTTGCCTCGTCACATGTCAAAGTTCCGATTTCATTTTCGCACATTGGGACGCTCTTCAAAGTAGTACGGCGAATCTTCACTATAGTCCAAAATACTTTATCAAAGTACCGATTACATGGGGACGTACCCTTAGGGAGGCGGTCCATCAGGAAATTCTGTAATCGTAGGAACAACATTACAGAATGCTATACTTTGAACGCTGTTCTCTCGCGCAGAGTCTGTAATCCACGTGCTCAGAAATGAGTGGTACCACGGAATATAAGATCGTATATTGAAAATCGTCAAATATTTTTTACACCGACCAACTTCAACTCGAAATCGTCATTTGCATACCGTAAGTGCGGACCAGGGCATCGTACCACACACATTTTGTACTCTTTGCAAACGCTTGTCAGACGCCAGCTCATTAATTTTAGGGTTTCTGCTTTTTCGCGTGACGAATGAGCACTTCCACAAATAGTGTGACGAATGGCCGATAACAAAAATAGTGCGACGAAAGCTCGTTACGAGATCACTTTCGTGATTTCCGTTGAATTTTTGAATGCATATATCATGTGCGAAATTTTTCGATTTCCGTTGGTTTACTGTCGTGACACGTACATTCATTATCCAACGTGTCGCAGCTCAATTTTTCCTGTAAATGGTGATGTACCTCCTCGAGGTACATCACCATTTACAGAAACTTTCGAAAAACGAATGCTTCGCGAAAAAACATCCAACGGTCATTGTTACCTCCCAGACCTTTGGGGAATATTGGCAAGATTCTCTGTAATGTTGTTCGCGTGTAAAAACAAAATAAGAGGTACGGCGTAGTACGGATAGGTCCGGATTTATGTAAAGAACCTCACTTTTCGTCTGATGGAACGCCACCCTGAGGGTAACATTCCATTAGACGAAAAGTGGGGTTCGTTACTGGACGCCGTACGTTTTTGTACAAAGCCGTACATAGCCATACCCTAAAAATTTTGTTTTCAGACAAAACATCGTTACTGGAAAGCTGTCGGGAAGCTCCAATGATATAGGCGTAATTCTTGACCGTTGGATGTTTCACTTTTTGAGATCCGCGAAGCAATCGCGCACATCATCCAGTAGGCCCCAACTCTCCTCGCGAGGAGAGTTAGGGCCCACTGGATGATTGCGATTCATTACTATTGGTACACGTGAAAAATGAAAAAAATATCTTCTTTGAACAAGCAATCATAGGCGTGCACGTCGTACATGCCATGTGCCGCCTGCCACGCTGAATGCAGGTCAGGTTAAAAATATCTTCGCATGCTCCGTTTGACATCCACCGACATTAAAAGTTTGTCGCGACCTTGAAAGTTTGCCTCGTCCTTTTGCAATTCCATTTCGAAATTTTGATTTCCATTTTCTAAATCAAAATCTGGCCGAAAACTTTATGTACGAATCATTAACTACCTCCGGTCTTATAGATATTTTGTATAGATATTTCGTTTGTAGATTTCTTTAAGATTTTTAGAATCTGGACTCTAACAAATGTGGCCCCTATCATAATTGAGGAAGGTTAGTTACTAGCCCGATATAATGGAGCCGACTTCCAATAAATGCTGTCAGTAAACTAGTTCGTACATTTACTGGGACCGCCGAATGGAATGTATTGAAAAGTAAGCTTTAGTAAGTCTTAGAAATTTGAGTCTAAGACTTAGAATATTTTTGGAATACCAGCTGTTCAATATTGACAAAATTTAGTGTGGATTTTTGTAGTATCTACACGAATAGTTATCTTTAAGTAAATTAGTGTGTAGGGCCGCCAATGAATGTGGACGTGATAAGAATCACCCGGATTTTTAGGGTATCGATATTGTTAGTGGACAATTCTGGTCCAAACACGTAGATTTTTGTCAGTAAATTGTCTAGTGAACCTTGTACATACGTTTTAGATATTTTGAAGATCTTTAGAGTATTTAATTCAATTAGGAATGATCGGTTTGATACAGAATGTACATTCTACACAGAGTTTAAGGAAATGAGAGCACTAAGTGCACTTTAAGGTGTTTTCTGTTCTATTGTGCTTATTTTGGCTGTGGTATATGTTTGTCTGGTTGTAAGACCTCTCTCACTTAAAGCTACATATCTTACAACATAGATATAGTCAAATAGGTATTTATCTTTGGGTTTGCTTCTGCTGCCATGTCTACTAATGGCTCAGTCCCTGCTGGTGCAAGTGTGACGCCTAGTAGGAGTGGAACACAACCAAGTCAGAATGCCAATGACCTTCAACAAGTTATGGGCCCACCGCCCAAATTGCATATTTTTGATGGAACTGGCTTCATATATTGGGAAGATATGCAAAGCTCATATTTCGAGGAGCGGGACTTGTCACCCATTGTTTAAAGAAATGCCGATGAGACGACACCGGATTGGAGAAAGAAGAATCTCCACTGCCTCAACGTCTTGAAACATGCAATGACAACAGATTTGGTAATGTCGTATCTTGATTTGAAGAAAGCTTCTGAAGTTTGGTTTAGCGTACGTGCTATGTATGTTCAGCTAGATGTTACTGTGCAGACTAACATAGCCACTCAGATCTTTGGATTTAAGTATTCAGGAGGTAGTATGTCAGATCATTGTCATGCTATGAAAAGGTTGTTTCTTCATAGTACAAGTGCAGGTGGGGACTTTTCACCACCTCAACAGGCTATGTTATTGATGAGAACTTTACTCGATGAATATAAGGGAGCCATGGATAAGCTTAGGGCTCTTCCACAATGTCAGTGGAACATAGCATTAGCAATACAGTTTATTTTGAGCGAAGAAGCTAAACCGATTTCACAAAGAGGTAGTAGTAAGTCTGTTCAGGCACTAGCTAACCAATTTTTAGACTCGGTCACCTTTGACATGTTATTACTTTGATGAAAAATTCCATGTTTTCAGGATGTGTCATGCCTACAAAAGAGCTAAAGCTACGGGAAATTTTCGCTCTGGGTGGGACGAAAGCCGAGTTCCATCTACGTCAAATGGACGCCCAACAACATTTTCCAACGCACTTCAAGAGGAGGATGTGACCAGCTTTGCCAATAACCGCGAAAAGAATTACTTTGCGATGGTACGAGCAACGGAAGGCGTGGAGGAATACGAATGGATTATGGACTCGGGTGCATCTGAACACATGTGTCGCAGTCACCATCTCTTTGAGAGTATTCAATCTACCTCTCCCGTCAAAATTTATTTTAGTGATGATACCTTTGTTGAGTTGAAAGCAAAGGGGAGGGTGTCACTAATGTTGAATGTAGAGGGAAAACCTCTGAAAAGGGTCTTAGAAGATGTGTTGCATGTCCCAGCTTTTAAAAGAAACTTTTTCTCTACGTCAGTGGTAGAAAAGAAAGGTTTTAAAACTATATCTGAGAATGGGAAGAAAACAGTGAGTAAGAATGGGAAAATAGCTGCAGAGGGATTTGTTGGTGGAAACAATTTTTATCGATTGAGTCTTGCAAATGATAATGACAATGATGTTATGTACTCAAGTGTAATCTTTGATTGTGATTTATGGCATAAATATTTAGGACATGTGAATTATGATAGATTAGAAAAGATAGTAAATTTGAAAATGGTGGAAGGTGTAAAAATTAGTCAAAAACCATCATTAAATGTATGTGATGGTTGTGCAATGGGAAAAATCCATAAGTTGCCTTTCCGTTGGCAAACTGATCATAGAAGTAGCAGGGTGCTAGAACTAATTTATTCACATGTATGGGTGGCATCTAGATACACATATGTGGGAGGGGTTAAGTTTATGTTTACTTTTACGGATGACTATAGTAAGTTTACTACAATTTACTTTTTTAAAAAGTAAAAATGAAGTCTTTGCAAAATTAAAGGAGTCTAAGGCTTGGGTTGAAAATCTGCATGAGGGAAAGATAGCAGGGTTCAAAACTGATAATGGAGGGGAGTACATTTCTAATGAGTTTGCATAATTCTTAAAATTGCATAGAATCTCACGTCAGTTTATTGTTCCTTATTCTTCGGAACAAAACGGTGTTTCAGAGAGGATGAATAGGACTATATCAGAGTGTGCTGGGACAATGATGGTTGATATGGACATAGATTACAAGTTTTGGGCAAAGGCTATGAACTGTGTAGCTTGTGTGAGAAACAGGTTAGAAACAAGGGCAATAAAAGATACAACTCCATATGAACTGTGGACTGGACACAAACCAGATGTAAGATACTTCAAGGTTTTTCGAAGTAAGGTTTTTATGCTAGATAATGATCCGCAAAAATGGAAGCTAGAACGAAAAAGTATAATAGGGATATTTCTAGGGTATGTTGATCATGCCAAAGGTTATAGAGTGTATGACACAGAGAAATAGAGTTGTGGTAGCTAGAATCATTATTGTGAAGGATGAAGCAAAAGGAGTAGATGTATTTAATGAGCTTATAGATGAGAAGAAGGATAAAAGTGTTGATTATATTTTTTTGGAGGAAAATCCTATGTTTTTCAGAAAAAATGCAAAAAATGCATCTATACCAACTCTGAGTGACTTGAGGGCTACAGAACCATCTCTTCCACCAGAAACATGACATGTTATGCCTGAAAGTGCTGAAGACTCTCCTCTGCCTTAAGCTGAAGCCGAATCACAAGCAAAATCACTTGTATCAAGGAGGAGGACCCAACCATCTATACCAGCGACAAAATTTCTAGGTGGAGTGAGGCGAAGTGCACGACTCAGGGGAGGAAATGCAGCTTTTGCTCACTCAGCACACATATAAGAGCCTCTAACATTGACAAAAGTTTTTTCGAGTGATGAAAGGGAACATTGGGTGGAATTTGTGGGTAAATGAGGGTTATCGGAAGGAAGGACCTCCTTAAAGGTGGTTTAGGGTGCAAGCCGGAGGTACTATCTGAAGTAAAGAAGTAACTGGCGAAGTTGGTTCACAAGGAAAAGTAGTGAGCTTTTTTGAAAACAGTTACAATCTCCGAGAATATACACACGACTCACTCGTTTTCGACGTAAAGGAGGGGACTCAGCACGTGAAGCGGAGTGAGGTGGATCTTTAAAACAGCGACCATATCTACCAACCCAGGAG